>CAJVPQ010002352.1:0-14148 GCA_910591825.1 Funneliformis caledonium
AAATTGATTGATTTTTAATATATTATTAAATTAATATAAATATTATTAAGCTTAAATATTACGTTATTAGAATAACAAAGCTTATTTATTAATAGAAAGTTTAAAATTATTAAACTATAAAAGAAATAAATACAAATTAATTAAGTTGAAAGGTCAAATCATTTTTATTTATAATTTATATTTTTAAAATAATTGATAATAATAAAGTTATAAATTTTATATTATTAAGATTATACTTTATTGATAAAAATGTAAGATGAAAACTTATCCCTTTATTAAGATAATAATACAAAATATTTATATAAAATATAAGTATAATAAAAAGATAATTAATATAATAAAGATAATAAATATAACTATAATAATAAAATAATAATAAATAATAAAATAAATATATTAAATAAAATTATAATAATTGTGATATTAATGAAATCAGTAATAATAGTTATCACTCTTTATATAAAGATCATTAATGATCAAAACTAATACAGTTATTTTGTGATACATATAAATTATTATTAATAATATTTATAGATATGTAAGAAATTTTTAATTATATTACTATAAAGTATATAATTGATAAAGAACAATTAGTTATCGTTTAAAAAAATAATAATAAATTATTCTAGTTGAATGATAAAATTATCATTCTAAATTATAAAAACATTATTTTTGAATGATAAAATTATCATTTTTAAATAATAAAACATCATTCAAGTATGATAAAACTATTATTCAAAAATGATAACAAATCATTCTAATTGAATGATAAAATATCATTCAAGAATAATAAAATCATCATTCAAGAAATATAACAAATAATTCTAATTGAATGATAAAATCATTATTTAAGAATGATAATAAATTATTCTAATTAAATGATAAAACATCATTAAAGAATGATATAATAATTATTTTTAAATGATAAAATTAACATTTAAGAATGATAATGAATCATTCTAATTAAATAATAAAGTATTATTCTTGAATGATAAAATAGCATTTTTGAATAATAAAAACACTATTCTCAAATAATAAAAATATTATTCTTAAATGATAAATTATTATAAAATATTATTTAAGAATGATAATAAATGTTCTAATTGAATGATAGAATATTATTTTTAAATGATAAATTATCATTTAAAAATGATAAAACATTATTCAAAAATGATGATTAGTTAATTTAAATTTTATCAGATCAGATTAGATCAACCTGTTAATCTGATCTGATATTAACCTGAAAATTTACTAACTTGACCTGAGTATTCCTATCAGGTCAGATTAGATAAATAAGTCAACTTGATTTAATTTAGAGTTCTAATTTTAATTAATTCTTATACTTTTTTAGGTAAATTTCTTTTATAGTAAATAAGAATTTCTGTTTTTTTGTAAATTTTTATAAGAAACAATTTTTTTTATTATTTTTTGAATAAATAAATAATACTGATTATGAAACATATTAGTAATATCAATATATAGGGGTAGTGATATTTATTAGCTAATATTTTAGGAATGAGGGTTATTAAGTGATCTTAGATTACACATAATTTATAAAATCACGTGATAAATTATACAATCACGTGATAAAGTTGATTTAGTATTTTATTAATATATGCATATATAGTTATACAATATAGAACTATTCTTGATCTAATATGCATTTCCTTAAGTGCATTTCTTCAAAAAGAATAATTTTTTCTTATTATTATAACAGGATAAGAGAGAAATCTTTAAGAGCTATGGAGTTTTGAGTTTTATCTTTTTCCTTAAGTTATTCATGGTTAGTAGGATGTACTGTTTGTTTGTAGTTTATTAAAAAAGTAAAAGTTAAAAAATATTTATTACATTCAGAATAACAAAGATGATAATATGTTATTTTATCAAGAGATAAGTAATGAAAATTGTAGCCAGAACTTTTGAAAGATCATAATATTCTAGAAGGTGTATTGGATTAGTAAAGTATCCATCTTTGGCTTTGATGATAAAAGGTAAGAAGCTATTGTTTAATTAAAGGAATTTATAGTTACTTTTATATGAAATGGATTACAACAGTTTGTATTCACACATCATTTGATATTGAATGAATACTGATACATATTACAATGATTTTCAATTTATAACTATGGTATAAAGTAATTAATTAAGTCATTTTTTTTCTCTTGTTTTTTTTTGATTTTCTTGTCACTTTCATTTTTCTACTTTTCTCTTTTATATTCTCAAATTATAGGTTTTTATAAATTCTTCAACATATTGAGCATTTACGCTTTTTCCAAAAATTAAATCATGATGCCAAATATTGCAAAGAGCTTCTTTAGTGTATTAGAAATTTCAGAGAGCCAACTCTGGATTTATCACTTTACCTTACATATCTAAATACATTCTAAAGTGATTGATTAGCAATATAATATTTGCTAACTTGTCAGATAGGTTGTCATATTTCTTTCAACCAGATTGTATTTGGATTATCCTGAAGTATGTATCCTTATAGTCAGGTAATTCAAGTTAAATTTTCAAAAAAGATAATAATATGTTTTAATATTCTTTAGATGCCTCAGGTTTTCATCCAGTCCTCTATCTACCAATAAGATCCAGATTAGTCAAACTTCTATATTAGTTTTTAACATATCATTGTATTAGATATTTAAAGAAAACTTTCAAGATCTTGCATATGTGTGAGAGAAGATATATCAAGAGATCACTGGTATCTTATAAAATAACAAGTTATCCTATTTATAGTTCATCATTTGAATAATTTAATTTAATTATAAGATAAACTGATGGAATTAATTTTTGTTTATACCTTGAAAAAAAGTCATGATCAATCAGTCACACAAATAGGTTTGTGAATTAATTGCAATGTTTAAAAGGTCAACCTACAGTAGGTATTCTAAAGTCTATCTTTGCTTTATTATCTTAAGGAATAATAATTAATATATTAGCAAATACAGATGCAAATTACTTTGCATATTTGATAAATGCAAAATAATAATGACTATCAGTATAATTACATGTTTCTATTTATGAAACTCCAGCTACTGCTATCTATACTAGATGATGATAAGTTTTTGCAGTTATGGAATTAAATTAGTATGGCAATAGATAATTATTTAATATTATTTATACTATATAGACATTATAATTCTTCTCAAGATTCTTATGCAAATTCTCTATAATTTAAACTTTCATCACCTCTTTTCTTCGTTTCTCATTAGCAAAATCAAATTTGACCAAATTGTGAATATTATTATATAATTTTAGATGCTTAAAAAAAAGAAATGAATGACTAAGTTTATTATACTATATAATCTCTTGATTTTCAGTAAGCATTTCTGCTTTTTTTCTTTATTATTTGAACTTTTTTTTAATTTGAGAATCCTATTCTGATTTGATTAATTTGAGCTCAAAGGTCTATCATTTTTGTATACATATTATGGTAAAGTTGAGAATTAGTCGTAATATCATAAATTTGCTTACATTCAATAAGCTCTTTTTTAGCTATTGTTATTTCATATGCTGCCTTTTTTGAGTTGCTGCATTATTAAGAATTTCTGATATAAGTTTTACTGATGAATAGAAAGGGAAGGAGGGAAGGAGTTGATTCTTTTCTAGGTATAGGATATCTTAGTTTTATTGTTTATATATTATACAGATTAAACTGTATATTCAAATATTTTCTGATTATTTTATCAATTTCTACTATGCTTTTATTTTTAATTTTATTTCATTCTTGTGATGCTTCATAGCAAATATCAGCATAATTTGATATACTGTTTCTTATTTTTACCATAAAACTATATATATAAGCATTGAAAAATTCCTAATATTTATTTGTTGATAATTTATATATTAACTTTTTATTAAATTTAAGACTAGAAAAAAAGGTTTATCAATTCATATTAATAAAATACTAATGTTTTTTATATGAAAGCTTTTTTATAGATATGAAATGAAAGCTAAATACAATACATAAAAACTTCACAGTAAGACAGTTTTTAAGGAATCACATAAAGTAAATTTTCTTATAGTAAGCTTGCAACATAAGAAATATAAATGTGCATGATTATCTAATCACTTTTTTACATATTTAATACTTTAATTTTATAAAATAAATTATCAAATTTTATTTTAAAAATTTAATTTAAAATTTTTAAACTGATATATTAATTTTTAACTTTGCAAAATGAATAAAAGGTATCATGTGATTATATATTATACATGATAATCTTACCTAAGAGTAAGGGGATAAACACTTATATTAAGTTATATTAGCTAATATATGTTACCACCTTAGCCTATTTCAGTTATATCCAAATTTAATCTAGTGATAAAAAGTAAAATA
The DNA here is from genome assembly GCA_910591825.1 of Funneliformis caledonium. Lineage (NCBI taxonomy): Eukaryota > Fungi > Glomeromycota > Glomeromycetes > Glomerales > Glomeraceae > Funneliformis > Funneliformis caledonium. The sequence continues at coordinate 4,343 of CAJVPQ010002352.1, forward strand.
TTTTGTATATTTATTATAAATAGATAAAAATTAATATTTTTAATAGTTTTTTAACTATCTTTTCATTATTAAACCCTATAACTACATACTTATTATATTCTATTGCAATTCTAAAATTTTTATATATTTCATTAATCATAGCTAAAGGAGTTAAATATATTAAAGAAATATTTACTATTTCGTAATTGTATCTTAATAATAACTTAGTTAAAATATTTTTAACAATTCAGACTGTAAATAATTGAGTATTTAATTATATTTTTATACACATATTAAGATGAATAAGAATAATATTTTTTTACCAAAATGTTTATCAATTTTATGCAAATATTTCATAGTGGTATTTGTTTATTAATAAATTCTTAATTAATAATTTTGTGATATATAAATGTATTTTAACTGTAACTTTTGATAAAAAAAACTTAAAATAAAATAAGCATTAATCTTAAATTTAAAAAAATTTTATTTTAATTTTTTATTTTTCTAATTTATTAGCTAAATCACTATATTTATTTATAATATTTCTTAATTTCTTAAAGTTTAAATAATTAAATAAATATTAAAAAATATTATAAAGTATAAAAAAAATTCTTTATATTTAAAGCATTATTTTGAAGTTTAATAAATTTTTCTATAAAAAGAAATACTTAAAATCAGAAAAATATGATATTTAAATATAATAAATATTGATCTTTTAAATAAATACATCAGATAAATTAAATAATTTAAAAAAAAATGATGTAAATAATAAATAATTATTATTTATTTATTTTATTTTTTATAAATTTATTATATACATTAATTAAATTAAACTAATAAAATTAAACATTTAAAGTTATTAAAAACTATTAATTTAAATGTTTAAAAATAATAAACTTTAAATAATAAATTATACAAATATAATTAGTTATTTTTAAAAAGTTATAATTCATTAAATACAAATATTAAAATTATGATTTATACTTATTTTGAAGTTTAAATCTTAAAGAATATTCTAATAAAATTTAATATCAAGTTAATAATACTGATTTTGGATTTATATTAAAATTTCTTATATAGTAAAATTTGAGTATAAAAAATTTTTAAGCAGATTAACTATTATATAACTAATATTAGATTCTAAAGTTTCAAATAGTTCAATTCAGTTTAGATTAAATGCCAATCTATATCTGAACTGAAATTTTCAGTTTAGTTCAGTTTGAATTATTAATCTTAAAAATGCTAATCTGAATCTGAACTAAACTGCAGACTGGTAAAAATCTGAACTGAATTGAAATTTTCAGATTAATCCAAAATTATAATTTGATTATATAAGGAATCTGCAATTTTTTGCAACTCTCTAAGAATTTCACAATATTTTTTGCGAAATACTAAGAAAATCATAAAAATTGTGATTCTTTAAAGATTTTGCAATTTTTTTGCAAAATCTGAAAAGAAATCGCAATTTTTTATGACTCTCTAAGAGTTTCGTGATATTTTTGCGAAATTCTAAGAGAAATCGCAAAAAATTGCGATTCTTCAAGATTTTCACAATTTTTTTGCGAAATTCGAAGAGAAACTGCAAAAAATTGCGATTCTATAAGAGTTTTACTAAATTTTTACGATTCTCTTAGAGAATTCGCAAATTTTGCGATCCTTTAAGAGTTTCACAAATAATCAAACTGAATTTTTAGATAATCTAAAATTATCAGTTCAGTTCAGATTTTTTTCGATTCAGATTAGAATTATAATCTGAAAAAATCTGAACCAAACTAAAAATTTTTAGATCGATTTTTATGCAATCCAAAACTGATTTGAATTGATCTGATCTAAAAAATCTTCAGATTAATCTGAACTGTTCAAAGCTTTATTAGATTCTAATTTTTCTCAATATAATGATCTAATAAATCAGCAATCATGGAATTATCACTCAATTAATTATTATATAAAAATTAGATTAACTCTTCTTTTATTTTTTTTTGAAAAATAAAATATATTTAGAAAATAAAATTTATTCTTTCTAAATATTTAAATATTTTACAATTCTATTAGAAAGGTTATATTTATATAATTTATAAATACTTTTATTTTAAAAAGCTTTATTAAAATTACAATTTTATAAATACTATTTTAAGAAAGGAAAACAATAAGTCTTTCAAAATTGCTTTTACTATATTTTTAATGTGAAATAATTTAAAGCTTCTGCTTCTTATCAGAGAAAGTTTTGAATGAAAAGATTTTCTTGAGAATTTAAAAACAATATAGAAATGTATTTTATTAAAGAATTATCAGAAGCTATTAAAATATTAGCAAATGATGAATTTGAAGAGTTATTTAATAATTTGAAAAGTGGAATTAATAAAGCTTATGAATATTTTGAAAATGGTTAGATTTGGTTTTATTTACTACTAGTAATTTGTGGATTAGGTGGAGATTCTGCACATTTATTTGCAAACAGTTGGCGTGAGTGCTGGAAAAAGGTACCAAATTAAAAATTTTTCAAAAAATTGTTCTTTAAGTGAAATTAAATCTGATCATTTCATCTCCAGAACTCATTATTTAAAAAAATAATTTTTTGATGATTTGGTCCCATTTCCTAGCACCAACCCCAGTTTCGCTTTACAATTTTAAAAAGGAACTGGAACAAGAATTAAGGTTCGCAAAAAGACTTCGAAAATGACATTAATTGTGGAAGTAACAAATATTTTTGGTTTACAAGAAATGCTATTGGATGACAATGAATTTGATGATGAATTTGAAGAATTTTTCAAGGCCGATAATCCTATGTTACACGAATTCCCCATCTTTATAATTTCGTTAAAGCACATATTTATTTATTATTATTCATCAGCAACAGGTTGAAGAACTTTATAATAAATTAGATTTAAAAACTCATGCAAATATGTCATTATCTCTTAAACAATCAAAGCTTCGATTAGCTTCAAGCAAGGTTGGAAAAGAGAATTTAACTGCGGGTCTTGAAGAATTTCGTGCTCAAAGACAGTTCCGCTTCAAGACAAGCAATCACCACTAGGGATGTTAAACGGTCCTTAACCGGTCCTTACAATTTAAAAGATTACTAACTCTAGAGAAGTCTAATCATTTACCTATAATAAGTAACCCTCATCAAAAAAATGTCATAAAAATTTTATAATTAATTTGTAAAAATCTAAAATGATATTCAAAATTGGCAATTTTGATGGGGACCGTTAAGTATAGGATTGGTCCTTGGGACCCGGTCCTAAGTCCTTAAATTGTAAATTTTAAGAAATTCTGGGATTCCAAGAGGGTTTATTATATATTTTCATTTAGTAGCTCATTAAAACATTATAATAGACAAGTTTCATAATAAATTTGTAAATATAATTCTTTGTAATTTTTTTGGGACTTTTAGGACTGCTTAGGACCGCTTAACATCCCTAATCACCACCATTTGGAGAAGAAATTGCATCACACCCTTTTTAATTGTAAACTAGGTAGAAAATAAAATAAATATACTTATTATTAAATAATATCGCGTTAAGATAATATAATGGGATCGACATTTATTGCCATGTGATAAAAAATTCAATAGTAAATTTTCATATGGGTCCATAATATAGTTTTGCTTTAATTAGTTGACTGCACACCCCAATCTTACAATATTCAGAATACCTTTAAAACCACCTCGACAGCTGAGATCAGACATAATGAATACGATATATTTGATTATAAGATATTTAAGCACTATATAACGATTATAATGATTTATAACCGATTTAGCAAGATTATACTTTACTAAATTCGAAATCATTTTTATTCGATGAAAACAAACTGGGATTTATATAGGGATATGCTAATTTTATATTCTTATACATATATATTGTTTGTGGATCCCTCCGATCATCTAGAAGCTATTCTGAAATGGGCAATTATTTTATTAGAGCTCAAATTGGAAATGATTCTTCAAAATTTTAAATAGTGAAAAAAAAAAATAATAATTATAGTTAGTAGAAAAAAAAAAATAATTTAACTATAAATACAACCAAATTAAAGATCAAATTATACCATCGACCCCACATTCCCCACATTTCATCAACGAAGATGGAAACTGATAATAAAGATGAAAAATTCATTAATAAAGAGGTATCCAATGATGGCGAAGAGATCTTTGTTGAGAATAAAGAACTTGAAAAGAAATTAGTAAGAAAAATAGATCTTAGAATTATGCCATTAATAACTTTGTTATATCTCTTAAGTTTCTTGGACAGGTAATTGAAAACAACGATTTCCTTTTTCATGTAAAATTGTTTATCACCTATATAATTCATCACTATCCCTGCCGATTATTATTAGAGTAAATATTGGAAACGCGAAATTGGCACATATTGAAGCTGATCTTAAATTGGTGGGAACTCAATTTAATTGGTGTCTAAGTATTTTCTTCATGTAAGTGACCTTTTTAAAATATAATAATACTTTTGATACAAATTGAATAATCAAGTTAATGATATATTACTTTTTGTAGTGGATATATTTTATTTGAAATTCCTTCGAATTTCATGCTCGTTAGGACAAATCCCTCTGTGTGGAGTAAATAGATGTTTGTTATTACGTTAAATTATCTTTTGAATGCCTTTCCTTATTTAATTAATTATTTATATTTTAGTTCCTTTCATAATGATATCATGGGGAGTTGTAATGACGCTTATGGCATTTGTAAGTTTTAACTTTCGAAGCAAGAAATTAATTTAATGTTTAAATTAAAGTAAAATTAAAATTGAATTTTATTCCAGGTGACTAATTTTTCAGGGTTAATGGCGGCAAGATTTTTTTTAGGTGTCTGTGAAGCAGGATTTTTTCCAGGCGCAATTTATTATATATCCACATGGTATAAACGATCAGAAACAAATTCTCGTATAGCCATCCTAGCTGTTGGACCTAGTTTTGCTGGTTCATTTAGCGGTTTATTAGCATACGGTATTGTAAGATTAGATGGATGGTTACATCTAAAAGGGTGGCAGTGGGTATGTATTAAGTATTAACTTTCTGTTTTGTCACGATAACTTTCTCTTACTGACAAAGATCCTGTATTTTTAAAAAGTTATTTTTAATTGAAGGATTACTGACAGTTGTAGTCTCTGTAATTTCTTATTTCTTTCTGGCTAATTATCCTGAAAAAAGTATGTGGCTTAGTGAAGAAGAACGTAAATATGCTGTTGAACGATTAAAAAATGATGCAGGAAAAGCTCATGTAACACACTATGATAAAAAGCAAATTTTCGACGCATTAACAGATTGGGTACGTAAATTATACATTAATAGTAATGTTTAAATATCTTTGCCTTAGTAACTGTCTTTATTATTTTTAGAAAGTTTATTTATCAATGTTATATCTTGGTGTAAGTTCAGTATCATTTTATTCTTACTCATTATTTATTCCAACAATAATAAGTGGAATGGGATTTGATTTTGGTAATTATAAAAATTTTTTTTATTTAAATCAAGTTCTCATTTAATAGTTATTCAATAAATTTTATTTATTAATCTTTAAATCATATGACAGTTAAATCACAATTATTATCAGTACCACCATTTTTCTGTGCCGGTATATCAACGTTAATTGTAGCAGTACTTTCGGACCGTAAAATTGTTCGCAGTCCATTTATCATCACAGGTTTATTTATCGCAATTATTGGCTATATCTTATTAGCCGTACCTTCAGTGGGCATCGCAGGTAAGCAAATTTTATTTTTTTTTTTTTTTATAAAAGGGTGATTGCAATGTAGTTTTTAAATTGACATTAAATTATTTATTTAGGAAAATATGTTGGTGCCTGTATCGTTGGATCTGGTTTGTTTCTTGCAACTGTAACTGCAATCGCATGGTAATTTTTTTTTATAATTTTATTACCCTATTTTAACTTTTTAATAAAATTAATATCTCATCTCATCCTTTTTAACAGGATAACGAATAATATAGCAGGTCATGCGAAAAGAAGCATATCGACAGCAATGGTAATGATGTGCGCAAATGTAGGAGGTGCTGTAGCATCACAAATTTATCGACAAAAAGATTATCCAAAATATCATTTTGGTCATTCAATATCTATGTCATTTTTAATTACTGCAACATGTATTTCAATTATCCAATATTTTGTCTTCAAAAATTTAAATAAGAAAAAGAGAGAAAATCCTCAATCGTTTTTAGAAGGAAAAACTGAAGAAGAAATTAAAAATATGGGTGATCTTCATCCTGATTTTATCTATAATTTATAATTAATTATTAGGATAATGTATTTCTTCAAAATTTTTTAACCTTCTCTAATTAATTTTTTAAATTCATGAATTTAAAACGATATTTTATATTTACATGCAAAAAGGATGAATAAATTATATATTTTAATCTTGAAAATAAGATAACCTAATATCATTGATTGGTTTTAATTATTCTGGGAATAAGGTGCCCATGATTTGCAATAATATCAAATCTGTCGATCTATCCGTCCGATAACATTCTTGATTATGAGAGAGATTTATAAATAACACTCTAGCCTTTTTTCGAATAAAGTATGGAAATACAAAAAAAAAAATCATCGTTGTAAATGTATCCATTTTCGTTTCATTCTAACATCACGATCAACAAAACTATGTAAATCAGGAGGTATAGATCTTACTGCGTGTGAAAATTACATCAAAGGATTGACAATCGTTACACGTTATTTTTTATTCCTACTCGGGCTCCACACAATGGATAATGCTATAGCCCCTGTACATTTTATAGGATCGAGATCTGTAAATCGGTAGATTAAGAGGCTCAATTTCACGTTTTCCGGACATTCATTTTCCCATACAATCCCAAATGAATGAAAATGATGTATTAATGAAAAAGCAACCTTTAACGGATTATAATATTAAATCCAGAGTTAAAATTTCAATATTTAAATATTAAAAAAAAAGATTTGGTACTTTGTTTAGTATTATTTAATTATTGATAGTAAATACTATATCTTCAAAACTCCTGATATAATAATACTTAAGAATCAAAATCGCGTTATTTAATTATGTATGCATTAAAAGATACTTCTATAACTAGAATATTGATAAATTTAATGAATATATTTAGTAGTAAAATAACAAAGTAAATTTTATTATAACATTTGAATAGTTTAGTAAAATTTTATTGATACTAATTTCATTATAATATTTTAAGCGAACGAACATATGACGTATGTTATGATACACCAAACCTATGTAGTCAATAAAATCTGATTGTTTCATTATTTAATATATTAATGTCCCATACCAAATCGCAATTTAATCAACAAGATGTCATTACCCGTCCTATTCAAAAGTCTGGGATTAAAGGATTTTTCCTGTTTATATCACCTCCGTTAATCAAATAAATTTTTTATTTGAATTGTTGTTTATATATAAAAACTTTTTGAATTATCGTATAATTTTTAAAAAATTTGTCAATCTAAATATTATACTTAAAATGTCAAATAATAAGTTCATTCGCATATTTAATAAATACTTTTGTTAATTTCCGCCTATCTGCGTGTTTTCACCTAATAACCATACGATATCATCCTGCAAAGTTTTTTAATAAAAAAATTTAAAAAAATTATGCGCAATTAAAAACCTTTATTTTAAGAAATTTTCGGCTTATTTTTTAAAATAATAAAAAATTATATTATTCTTGCTAATTATAAACGATTATTTGTGTTTATGAATAATAAAATACTAATTAAATTTGTTTAATATTGATGTTTCTATCGGCTTATTTTATTTTATTTTTATTTTAAAAATAACCTTGAGAAATAAAAAAGATTTATTTATAAAAAAGAGATTTATGACATGTAAAGAGTTGATGGTCGATAATATTTGGAGAAAATCATTAATTCTTTGCAATATCTTATTAGCTATTGGTCCAATAAATTTGTGCTTATATTCATTGAAAACTCTCAATAAGATAGTTCTAACAATTAATTAGTAATTAGAAAGTTATTTAATTAATTGCGACGCAGTAGCAAAGTAATCTCTGTAATGAATATAGAGCGCGTTGATATCTCAAATATGTAGACATGGCGTCCATTGGTTACAGAATATATGTAGTGTCGGAATAATGATATCAATATTAAATATCAAATTCAAATTCTTTTGTTTTATAATCCGATAATTTAACTATAATTCATAACGCATTAATTATTAAATTTTCTTTGAATTAGCATAATTTGAACATAACATACCATTATTTTCAATATGATAACCTTCTCCATCAAACTTTCGTTTATCTTCTTATTTTTTTAAAAAAAAAAAAATGTAGAGATTGGTGATAATTGATATGAGTTTTAAATAAAAGTATAAATAATTACCATTAAAGTTACTGCTTTTCTGATAATAATTAAACGAACCTAATAATTATGTTCAATTAAATAACATTCTTAAAAATATGTTTTCGATATTTATAAAACGAATTAATTACCAAAAACTGAAGAAACGGATTGACTTCGTAAACTTCTCGTGGATTCTGCGGATTTTATCATGCTACTTAAAGATCTACTCCTATAAATAGCGCCTGGATTGTGTTATAGGTCCAATGTCTGATGATTTTACAATATCGGTTGGATTTTTATTTTCAGCATATTGAAAGTTATCAATTTCATCTCGCAAAAAACTACTCGCTGGCCTTTTACTTGGATCAGGGTCCAAGCATTCTTGCATTATTTCAATATAACCTTTAGGTGCTTTTATATCACCAATTGGAGGACGTAACCCATCACAAATATCAATAACCAGTTCAGTATCATGAGCACGATCCCAAAAAGGTCTTCTACCTGTCATCAACTCCCAAATAATCATACCAAAACTATAAGTATCTGAAGCTGCGGTATAATTTTGTCCTTGAAAAATCTCTGGGGCCATATATGGAATAATTCCATAGGTTTCATCAGCTTTAGTAGAAGATTTGCTCAATCCTAAATCACCTATTTTAATTATATTGTAATAAAAATGTGGCTTTTCATTTACCAAAATATTTCCACTATGTAAATCACGGTGGATAATACCCTTTTTATGAATGTTATAAAGACCATCTGCAATGTCGGTTAAATGTTTTAGCTTAGTTGACCAACTAATATTAAAAAAATCTTTAGCTATATAATGGAATAGATCTCCTAAATCACAATAATCCATAATTATCACAAAATCTTTGGTAATAGGATCTTGCGTAATTCCATAATATCGATTAATATTATCTTCTCGTTTCAATTTATAATACATTTTAAGCTAAAAAAAAAAAAGGATAATAATTTAGCACATTATATAAATAAATAAAATAAAAATAAAAATATGTTTAACTCCTTTGAAGTAAAGTTTTTAGAATTATTAAGTTTCTTAAGAGCAACTTTTTTATTAGGTTCTCGTTCATATATTTTTTCTTTGTTATTCCACCGAATAATTGGACCATCAATCCAAGTAGCTTTATAAACTTTACTAAATCCTCCCTCACCAATAAATTCTACACCTTTGATTTTTTCAAATGGAACAATCTCCATTTTGCCTTCGTAACTATAATGAATTTGTGTACTTTTGATAAAACCGTCAATAATTTCGTTTCCAATTGGATTAAAGGTTGTGTTTGTTTAATAACAATTACGGCAAATATTATGATATTCTTCAGAAGGTTTTCTTCTCTTTTTACATGAAAAACATTTCTCAAATTTATGTTTAGGCTTTAATTTATCCGTTGTTAGCCGCAGTTTATACAGTGCCTTAAAAATGATCTTCAACTGCGCCAAATATCATACATGTTAAACATGTAATACATGTATCGTTTAGTCAACT
>CAJVPQ010002353.1:0-14147 GCA_910591825.1 Funneliformis caledonium
CTAAAGAAGCCAAATTTTATAATTTTTAAATTACCCGAAAATAAGCACCCCCATAGCAAAAAAGGGTGCTTATTTTTAGGACTATACGGTAATTAATGTTAACTTAAAATTTAAATTTCACTAAGAAAAATATTAAAAGCATCTTGTGAAAAAAAAGAAAAAAAAGAATATAATGACATATTATTTTATTCAGAAATTGTCAAGATACGTGCTATTTTGATATATGATAAGAACTTTGAAAAAATAATAAAGAAATTTGTTGAAAAGGACAATGATACATTTATTAATTATTACAAATAATCGCATACATATTTTTCTCATTAGCGATGCATTTAGTTCCATCTTAATATTATATTATGAATTCTCTTGCAGAACTTGAAAATTATTAAAGTTTGATTGTTATCTTAAGAAAAAAAAACTTTATTATTTAAAAAGATTTTCAAATTCGTTTAATATGTTATATTAAAAAAAAAAGATTTTAAACAGTAATACATCATATGACTTGGCTAACTTTTAATAAAATTTCACGTTATTTCCTAAAATTTTTACAAGATGATCATAATATATGATAAGCGAAAACAGCAATAAAAATTTTGACTATCGCATTATTGCTAGTATCAGTATATTAATAATGTATTTTAATCTTATCTGTGTAATATTTATGTTATTATCATAATTGCTAAAATTCTTTCTTTATAGATTTCAAAACTACTTATTCAGTAAGTTATGATTATTTAATGATTTTTAGTACATATACTACCCTTCAAAAAGTATTCAGTCAAGCTTTTTTTAAATTTCTCAAGATCAGATATATTAATTAAATAAAATTTTTTTTTAAGTAAACCTTCTGGTTTTGGTGATAATGTACATATATTTATATTTATATAATAATATGTAGATCAGTTTTAATAAACAAAAATATAAACAACTCTGATTTTGCTTTTTTTAAAAAACTGTGAGAAAAATCACGAATTAAATGAGTTTGAATACAGAAAAGTAATTGGTTTATATAAAGTTAAAAGAACTCATAAAGCTATTACTCGTATTTTAAACATTTCTAAAAGCACTATTACAGATACAATTTTCTGATATGCTAATTCTAATGATGGATTAAGTGCTAAAAGACCTGAAAAGTTACTTTTCATGAATAATAATGATAATTGCATATTAAAGGAAATTATAAAAAAGAATAATCGATCTTCTTTTAGTGAAATTCAGCACAATTTTCAGAATTCAAGAGACAAGAAAGTTTTATTAGATACTATTCAGAAATCTTTTCATCAAATGGGAATTCACTCATGAATTACTGCGTCAAAGCCACTTCTTACAGAATCTCAACACAAAAATCGATTAAAATGGTATATGAAGTGGCAAAATTAGTCAATTCAAAAATGGAAAAGTGTGATTTGAAGTGATAAATCACGATTTACCTTATTTGAAAGGATGAACCTAATCGTGTTTGATGAAAAAATGGTACTTGATATGATATTGAAAATTTGACTCCTACAGTCAAACATAGTGGTGGTGATATCATAGTATAGGGATATTTTTCAGGAAAAGGATTAGGACCATTGGTAAAAATTGAGGGAAAAATAAACAAATTTATTGCCATTTATTCGATTGAAATATCACAAACAGCCTTATGCATTTCAAGATGACAATGCTCCAGTTTATAAAGCAAAGAATATCAAAAATTGGATTATTTAAAAATGGGTTAAGATGCTTTCTGATTGGCCTTCTAAATTTTCAGATCTTAACCTAATTGAGAATTTATGGAATGAACTTAAATGAAGGTGCATTAAACGTTTTGTACATCTGAAAAATCTTCATGAACTTAAAAAAATATTGCAAGAAGAGTGGAAAAAAATTCTAACTGAAACTTATATCAAACTTATAAAAAGCATACCACATAGAATTAAAACATGTATTAAGAATCAAGAATGGCCTACTGAGTATTAAATCGTATAATTATATTCAAAATTTTTAAATAAATAAATAATTTTTTAGCTGACCGGATACTTATCCAAGGGTAGTGTAAATCATATATCTTAATCTTATACTTTGTATTTATTTTAAGGGTTTTACATATGCACATAAAAAACTCTGGATGAAATTTTTGCATATACAAATTGACCAGAATTTGCTAGACAGTTTAAAACTCTAATGGTATTATTATATAATAAGGGATTTGAGAATCTTAAAGTATAGGGATTCTCAATATTAGCAGAATAACCAATCAGGAGAAATAGAAATGCTACCTCTAAACCCATAGAAAGGTTTAAATTTCATTTAAGAAAAATGGAAAACAAACCTCTTTTACCTCATAAACTAATTATAAAAAAGCTATTACTGATTACCTTCAGGAATTGACTAAAGTTATAAAAGTGATTGAAAACTTAATTTTTTTACTTAGATTTTACTCATATTAACAGTAAATAAAATCAATTTTTTTTTATTAAACTTTTATGAATTTGATTATTTTTTAAATGTTTTTTTTAAAAAAATAAAATAAATAAATAAATAAAAAGATTTTTTCTGAATTTGATGATGGTACAATTGCGATTATTAGAACATGTGCTTTTGAAGTAGAACTATTAAGAAATGTGAATAGTCAAAATTTAGTATTTATAACAAAATGTAAGTATATATCATATGATAAATGTGGTGTTTTGACAACTGATTAAAATATTCTTCAAACAGACAAAGCTGCTGCAGTTCATTGTATAAAATCCTTAAATCAGCATAATTTACAACCTGGTGGTAAGTAATAATAAAACTGATCAAAAAATGTAAATGTAAATTTGATTTAATTTTTAAAATGAACCTTTATTAGCAAACTTTATGGTTATTGATTGTGGTAGTAGAACTGTAGATTTAATAACTTGACAACTCATAGATGATGACAAATTAAGTGAAATTATAGAGAGAACTGGAGATTATTATGTGAGAGTTATGTAGATTAAGAATTCCTCAAGTTTTTAGGATGTAGAATTGGTATTTCTGCAATAAATTAGGTAATAGACAAACATTATCACCAACTTTAGTATATGGTACAAGAATTTTGTAGATAAGTTAAGATAAAGTTTACCAGAGTTAAATTAGAATTTTCTGCTGTCGACTTGAAATTAGATAGTAATATATTAATTTTTATTATTATTATTATTATTATTAAGGTTAACAATCTTTTTGTTTACTGTTAAAAAAATATACTTTTAGAACTTTGCCCTATTTTAGAAAAATACTGTAAAGAAGAATACTTGAATAGGATGGAACAAGATGATTGGAATGTTCAATTAAATTTTAAAGACGTTAAGGCAATGTTTGATCCAGTTATAGAAAGAATTATATGATTAGTCAATGTTCAATTACGTTCAGGCAATAATTGTTCTACATTAATATTGGTCAGTAGATTTAGCAAGTCAAAATATTTGCAATCAAGAATCAAACAAGAATTCAATACAAAAGTACAAGTCATTTCTATATCTTTCCAACCAGTTACCGCTATAATTAAAGGAGATAGGAATGAAGTACATTAAACTTGTAATCAATAATTTTGTTGAAACTGAATTTTAAATCCATATCTAAATTTAACTGTACAATATGGCTTGAGGGAAGAGGTAATTTTCATGCGTGTTTTGAAATGGACATATGATAAATATATTAATTATATTTACATATTTTATCATTCATTTAAGATCTTAATTTTAAACATTATAATTTCTTAATAGGAACTGATATTACAGGTAAATGGATAAAAGGTGACCCATAAGAAAGAAAATTACCTGGTGGCAGAATTATTACATTTGACAGACTAGCAAAACGAGACACACAAGTAGCAGTTGATGAGAAAGTAACCAGATCATATTTACCCTGTACTGCATTACAGCGTAAAATGAGATTGGATGTATATATTACACCAGCAGATGATGCGAAATATATCGATGACCCACTTGTTAATCCACTTGGAAAATGGTCTATTGAGCTGCCTCTCTCCTTACATAATGATGATCATTCTATTTTATTCACGCTAATTATTGGTAGCGTTGAAATTCAAGCCACTGGTGTTAATTCTGGTATAGGTGATATCTATGAAACTACTTTTGATTTAGATATATAAAAATATTTTTTTATTCTCCTTTTCTTTTAATAGTATATATATATATATGTAAGAATAAATATATTTTTTGGACAAAAAAGAATTTGATAATCAAGTATTATGAATCAATGAAATTGATTTGTGCCATGTAATTTCATTAAAATAAATCATGTGATACCGATATGAAAATACATTATTATACGCATACATACTCTTGAGCATTTGATGTTTGATATTCATTTTCTTGAGTGCTATCTGGATTGTCAGTAATAAGTTCCGTCCTGTTTGGATCATTCGTTGCTTCAGTAGGAGAATAATAATCCGATTCATCCGAGTAAATTGACGTGGCGGATTTATCATTTTTATCATTTGATTCTTCTTGATCTTCTTGATTATTTTCTGCTGATTTTGATCCGGTGATGGTTTTTTTGATTTTATGACCTACATTCTGTAATTTTTCAGCAAAACTTTGTTTCACAACATGAACTGGTAAGACCTTTGCAGGGGTATAAATTTTTAAACCATTTGTATTTGAATAGATTAGCGGGAAAGAACAAACTTCAACAACCAAATCATCCTCATCCTCCCCCCAGCTGCCTTTCATGAAGGATTTATCGATTTTTTCATTATAATTAAACCAGTGAAATAAAGCTTTCGGTTCTTGAATATTAGAACGAAAATAAAAAATTCTAAAAACATTTCGAATTAAATCTTCCGCTAACGCATCCACATACTTTTTTTTATCCACGTCTTTAATGACACGATAAACGTTCATCATCTCATTGATTTTGTTTGAGATATGACGTATATAGTCATGCACGGAATCTCCATCGGATTTTTTAATATCGCTAAACCCTCGAGTACCAAGCGCAGCATAAACTTGCTGACGTAATTTTATGGGCGTAACTCGAGTTACTTCATCCTCACCAACACGTGTATCGCAAAATCGTTCCATTAGTTCAATTAACTCATTAGATTTCGTGACGATGTCTGATTCAAGGTAATAGTCTTTACTTGAACATGTGAAATATTTATTCACATATTTGAAAATTTCTCGAAGTACATGGCGCTGTAAAACAGCTTTAATAAGCGGCTTGTTTGGGTCTTTACTAGAAATCTTGGCTTGACTTCCATACTCAATTAAAAGCTTCTTCGCTTCTTCCACATTAACGTCTATTTTAGGTTTCAAATTCGTAACATAATTTTCTAAAGTATCATGTAATGCTAAAATATCTTCGTTATATTGAACTGTATGATTTTGATCATCGTCACTTAATTTAAAATTCGTCGCAACTCCAAGAGCAGATTGATAGCTTGATGCCTCATCTTCTAATTCGGTATTCTTTTGTTTTAACACTCGGATTTGAGATCTTTTTTCTTTTAATTGTTGATCTAATTCATTACATCTTGATTCAAGTTTTTCCTTGTTTTGTTTCAATTGTTGTAAAGTAACTTTTTGATCGTTGAAACTTTGTTTCAATTCCGAATATTTATTTCTAACAGAACTCTTTTCATCTCGAAGTTCTTTAATCTCTTGTTTTAACTCATCAACAATACGCAATGTTTCTTCAACTCTTGATTTATAGGGAATAAGTTTTTTTAATTTGAAATCATGTTCGAAACTTTGCTCAAACAATTTCTTTTGAATTTCAAGAAGTTCATCGGTTTTATTTTTAAGAATTTCATCTTTTTCGATACTAGCATTTACATACGCATTAACAGTTTCTTCGGATTCCTTTAACCTCTCCTGTAATTTTTTATTGTCTTCTTCAATCAATTTATAACTTTTGTATAACTCTTGTAATCCAATATTAATTGTTACAAGGTTTGAAGACGTAAGTGGTTGATTGGATGAATATCCCAAGTTATTTTGCGTCATTTGGATACATGGAACTTCTCCACTCTGATCATTTAAAAGGGGTGAACAAGATTGTGAAGTATTTTGATCCTCTGAATATGCTGGCGTTTGCGAGGGTGAATTTGTAGTTCCTTCTATGTCTACATCCATAGGCAATGTGGAATTATGATGATTATTTGTGTTGGTTGTAACATCGCTAGGATACTGGGATATATTTGTCATTGCTATTATTATCTTTTTAAGTGCGAAAAGACAAAATCAAATCTCTCAGTGATCGTCCATAATATTATGTATTACTTGAAACAAATTCTGGGGTATATTAACCAAAAGTTCAAAAGACCCCACTTTCTGTAACACAAAAATCAAGTTTTTTTTGTTTAAGGGGTAAATGGTGTCCATTTTTCCTTTCTTCATTTCCTGTTTTAAGATTAATTAAGTGATGTTTTGGATGGATGTTACGTGTAATATTTATATGAATTATTTTTGTAGTAAAAAAAAAAAAAAACACGAGAAAATTTGGCCTTAAATAGATAATATATCATTTAAAAAAAAAAAAAAAAAAAAAAAAGGACTTTGCTATTATTTTTTTTTTTTCACTCTATTGCACCTACAATGTCTTACGACGCTTATCGTGTATTCGCCGCCATAGGTGTGTAATTAATTTATTAAATATTTAAGGAAACATTTATTAAAACTCATTTTTTATTTTATAATTTTAAGATTTCGGAACTACATTCTCGGTAATGTGATTTCTTTAAAAAAAAAAAAAAATTGTTCACTTTCAATTAATATTATTAATAACATACAGGGCTTCGCTTATGCTCATAAATCGAATCCAAAAGAAATAATTGCGCACGATGATTGGCAAGATTTTACTGGTCGTTTTAAAACTCCGACAGTGATAAAATACGACGAATCATTTAATCTAAAATATTGGGGATTTCCCGCATTAGCCGAACGACCAAGTAGAAAAAGGACATCCTGCAAAGTTAAACCCGTGGAAAGATTTAAATTACATCTAGGTAAAATGGAAAATAACAAATCACCCCCGCAATTACCGAAAGGTCTGGATTTCAAAAAGGCTATCACGGATTATCTTCGAGAAATGGGAAAAGTTCTGAAAGAAACTTTAAAAATTCGTTGGTCAAAGCTTGAATTTTATAGTCAAGTTTTGATTGTTATGACGGTATTTTAAGATCTGATTGTTTCGGTACGTTCCCAATTCTGCTTATTCTGATTTGATAAACTTATTCATAGATTCCGGCCGAATTCGATATCATAGCCATAGAAACCATGCGCGATTGTGCGTTTAATGCTGGTCTAATTGATGATAAGAACAGTCGGAATCTAAAATTTACAACTGAGCGTGAGTGTGTAGTCCGCTTACTTTGAAACGTGATTATCACGTGACTTATTCATTACATTCCAAATTAGCTGAAGCTGCCGCGATTCATTGTATGAAGGTCCTGAAAGAACATGATGTCGGTGTTGGCTGTAGGTACATACACATATTAATATCAACTAAATTATCAAAATTCATTAATATTATTTTATTTTATAAATGATTTTATTTCTAGCAACTTTTATGGTGGTTGATTGTGGCGGTGGTACCGTTGATTTGACAACTCGAAAACTCTTGGAAGCAGAACAACTTAGTGAAATCACCGAAAGAAAAGGCGAATTTTGTGGTGGAAGTTATGTTGATGAGGAATTTCTTAAGTTCCTTGGACGTAAAGTTGGTCAAAGTGCCATTAAAATGTTAACAGAGAACCATTATAGTCAATTGCAATACATGGTACAAGAATTTTGTAGACGAGTTAAAATTCCATTTACAGGACAACAAAAAGATTTTACCCCTTATGACTTGGATTTAGAAGGTATCTTTTTTTTTTTGATAGATTTTGTCAAAAATGATTTTTTATGCTCAAATTATTTTTATTATTTTATTTGTAAGAATTATGTCCAGTTATTAAACAATATGTTAAAGGCTCAGAACGCAATATGATGGAAGAAGCAGAATGGTGTGTCGAATTGAAATTTGAAGACGTTAAATCAATGTTTAATCCCGTGGTAGCACAAATCATACGTTTGATTCGCGCCCAACTAAACGAAAACAATAACTGTGCAACTATGTTGCTTGTCGGTGGTTTCAGTGAATCTAAATATTTACAAGCAAGAATCAAACAAGAATTCAATAAGAAAGTGAAGAATATATCTGTACCTACACATCCAATGACAGCAATTGTTAAAGGGGGTAAGTCAATGAATTATATTTTAATTGAAGTCATAATTTATAAGTAATCGATTCCTTTGATTTGATTCATAAATTAGCCGTTCAATATGGACTGAAACCAACAATCGTTTCCACTCGTGTCTTGAAATGGACATATGGTAATGTTTAATCTTAATGGAATTAAGAAATCTCATATTATTGATATATGAAATAAAAATTTGCCATTTCCTTTTTTTTATACTAGGAACTGATGTCGCTCGTAATTGGAGAAAAGGCGACCCGCCAAGTCGAAAACTTCAGGGTGGAAAAATTATCGAATTTTCACAATTGGCAAAACGTGGGACCGAAATTTCTGTTGATTCTGTGGTAAATAGAATATTTAGTCCAGGGCATATGTTACAAGATAGAATGGGTTTAGATATGTATTATACCGATAAAAATGATGCAAAGTTTTGCGATTCACCTGGTGTAAAATTACTTGGTAATTGGTGTATTGATTTACCCATAACATTTAGCGATGAAAGGGCGGTATTATTTGCTTTAAGTTTTGGTGAGATTGAAATTCTCGCTACCGCTTTTAATATCGAAACTGGTGAAAAATATGAAACTACATTCGAATTGGATATTTAACAAAACTTTTATCTACTGTTTAATTCATTTATAAACTTATCACATGATATAAAAATGCCGAAATCCAATAAAAATAAAGTGATAATTGAAAATCACTTAAGTATCACATAAAAAACATATAAATTAATGACAAATTTTGCATAACGCTTATTATTATTTTTTTTTTTTTAAAAAAAAAAAAATTATCAATATGTCTGATAAAATGGAAATGGAAGATGTAATTTTTACTGGGGAAGATGAATTTACTCAATCAAGAAAAGAATTGGATGATACATCATCCATTGATGAGCAAAAAGATTTAGGCGTCCAGTCTCAAGACACTTTTTCTACAGTTATTATGGAACTGAACCAGCAAGAAATAAAAAGACTTGAAGGTGAAAATCGTACTCTTAATGAAAATATTGAATCCATGAGTCAAGAATTAAATGAAATTAATGACAAAAATAAAAAGTTAGAAAATAAATATGACAACCTTATACAAGATTACGAAGATTTATTGCAAAAAGAACAAGAGGCTAAACAATGTTTTGAAGATTTAAAGCAAAAATTACAGAAACAACCCGAAAATAATCAAAGGATCGCGAATTTACGAGATCAATTGAGAGAAAAAGAAACGGATATTCATGAACTTGAGCAAAAAAATAAAAATCTCAAAGGAAAGGCCAAAGAAGCAGCATCGAAATACAAATTACTTGAAGCACAAGTTCATGATCAAACAAACGACATCGTGACTTTACAAAGTCAATTGAGCGAAAAAGAAAATGATATTCGTGAACTTAATCAAAAGCTCAAAGATGAAATATCGAAATATCAATCAGCACTTGAAACAAAAACACATGACCAACCCAATGATATTGCAACTTTACAAGATCAATTGAACGAAAAAGAAAGTGATATTCGTGATCTTGTGAAAAAAAACAGAGAGCTCAAAGAAGAGGCATCAAAATATCAATCAGCACTTGGAGCTGCGACAAATGTGCGTTTAGGTAACGATGATCAAAATCATTCAGTTCAACTTAAGCAAGATATATTAGATCTACAGCGAACATTGGAACATTATGTTACAAACTTGAAAGGTAATATAAGTATTAATATTGAAGAAGTAAATACTCTTATAAAAAAATATAAATGTCAAAACCTAATATCAGAAAAAAACTTGAACAAACCATTTATTAAGGCAATTTTACAACGTAAAGTGTTAGAACAAATTTTCGACTTTTCAAATAAATATGGATTATATAAAGGCGACAATTATTCATTAGAAACTGATATCGATTTAAAAGCACAAGAATTACTGTTGTTGATAAAAGAGTTCTCAGAAACTCGCGTTGGAACCGATGAAGTTTCTAACGTTGCAACAATAAAGATACGTCAACAAATTTACAGAATTCTTGGTAACCGCGGATTTTCCAATATTATTTCTCCAAAAGATAATAGTATTAGCTCTCATAATTTCATTCATATTTTCAGCCAAGTTTTGAATGAAACGATTAATAAATATCGTCAAATAAATGATATAGAAAGGAAGAAAGAAGTGGAAAAACTGGCACAACAACTTATTCGTGATGTGTGCAGAATATTTTGGTTTCGTTTTTTGGTTCAGGAACCGAAGCTACAAAATAAATTTATTGAAAGTAATACTCTGGTTAATCCAGATTTAATGAATGGGAGATGGGAAACTGACGAACTCGAGAAAGTCTGTGTGGATCTTTGTTATTTTCCTTTGGTAGGAAGGGATTTGGATTCAAATTCAAATTATAAAGTAATTACACCTGCCAAGATTATTACGCGTCCAATTGATCAAAGTAATACAGATGAGGAAGAAAATGAGCAAGGACAGCAAGTAAATGAGAAAGGGAATGAAGGGAATGAAGAAAATGAACCTGATAAAGTTGTGGATGTAAAAAATTCAAGTTTGTTAAATTTTGTCAAAAAAAAAATGAGATCGAATTCAAAATAAATGTAAATTTATTGATTTTTTATTTATTTAAATATTTTATTTATTAAGAGAAAATTATTAAAAAATTTAGATAAAGAAAATTTAATTCTCAGTATCGATTTCAAAAGTAGTTTGATAATTTTGACCATTTGTATCATTCCTTGCAGTCGCTGTAATTTCCATACTACCAAATTTTAATCCAAAAGCAACAGGTCTATTGCATCCAAGATGCAAATCTTTCAAATAAATTAATAGTTAACTTAAAATTTAAATTTAAAAATAATAAGAATCAAAGTTATATCTACCTGGAAGGTCAATTTTAAGTGTTCCTAATAATTCCATTCCATTTTCATCACAAAATTTTGCTTCGTATTCTCTCGTGTAATAAATTTGAAAAATACCAACAGTTTGGAATGGATATTGAGGAGTAAGATGATCAATAACGATTTCTTTATCAACTAAAGTTTTAGTTCCGCGTTTTGCAACACAACTAAAACGATGTATATGTCCGTCAAAAGTTCTTCTTTCTTTAGGATCACCTTTTTTCCATTTTGATGCAGTTTTGATGCCATAAGTGAATTTCAATACACGAGAACTTATGATACACTTCATTCCGTCCGGACTGTAATTATCCGCATTATAAAGACTGATCCCATAGATTGCCGCACCACGCGAAATAGCAGCGATTGGATTTGAAGGAACCGAAATATTTTCAACGCATTCATTAAATTCTTCCTTAATTCTTTTTTGTAAATATTTTGATTGACTAAAACCTCCAACCAAAAAAATTGCTGAGCATGTTTCACGTGAATTATCGAGTTGTGTACGAATCATACGTAAAATTCTTTCAACAATGGGATCAAACATTGATTTTATTGCCTTATAATCAAGTTTAATCATCCATTCTACTTCTTCCAAAGCCTCTTTAACGTCGTCTTTTACATATTGTAATAAATCGGGTAAAACTTCTTCAAGATCCATTTCGTAATGAAAATTTACATCATCACCCGTGAATGGTAATTTAGCATTTCGACAAAATTCTTGAATCATATATTGCATTTGTCCATAATGTTTCTCTTCTAACAAATCTATGACATTATTTCCAAGTTTATCTCGTAAGTATTTGACAAACTCTTTATCGATAAAAGTACTCCCACAATAATCTCCTGCTCTTTCCGTAATTTCGCCTAATTGTTTCTCGTCTTCTAATTTTTGTGTTGTTAAATCTACAGTTCCACCTCCACAATCAACGATCATAAAAGTAGCTAAAATAAATTATGAAAATTAACTAATGTCAAAAATGTAAAATCACGACATTTACGCACTTCCGCTAACGGCCAAATCGTGTTCTTTCAAGCTGCTATCCATGCAATAAATTGCTGCAGCTTCAGCTAATGAAATGAAGAATAAATAAGAAATCAGCTTTGACTTATAATCATTTTTTTTTTTATTTTATTTTCTTTTTACTTACGTTCCGTAGTAAATTGTAATTTTTCTGAAAGCTTATCACTAAGTAAACCAGCATTGAGTGCACATTCTCTCATTATCGCTTTTGCTTTATCAGAGTACTCGGCGGGAACCGTAAGGACCAGCATAACATTTTTCGAATAATCGATTCCAGACCAAGTAGTCGTCACGGTATCTTTGATCAGCTTTAAATTTTTTTAAAAAAAAAATTTGAATTCATAAATATAATTAAAAACCCGATTTCCCGATTGTTTTACTTACATTTCCAATTTCACGAAGATAATCTGTAATTGCTTTCTTATATTCGACAGTAAGTTTAGGTTTAAGATGGTCTTGTAAATTGCCCAAATGTAATTTAAATAGTTCTACTGGTTTACTATCATTTTTATTTATCTTCTTTCGATTTGGACGTTTAGATAGTGCGGGAAGTCCCCAATCTGAGATTTTTTCCAATTTATCGTCATATTGTAACACGGTATTGGTTTTTAATTGAGCCTTTCAAATCGGATAAAAACAATTAGCTTTCTAAAGACTATAAATAAAATAAAATAGGTAAAAAAAGCACCATCTCTCCAGGCCAAATATCATTAGTACATATATTTTGTTTGTCAGAAACATGACAATAAGTAAACCCCTATTTAAAATTCAATTTTTAATATATAAGTGATTTCTTTACAAAAGAGTATTGCGATAATTTACCGAATAGGTGGTCCCAAAATCTGTAAAGGAATTCGCGTATATAATATATTAAGTAAAGAATATTATGCTTTATTCCACGATTTGTAAATGCTTACTTACCTAAACCAACTACGACACGGATATCATTTCTCCACGACATTTTTTTCAATAAAATTTAAATTCTTAAGAATCGATATTTTGTGAATTTAAAAAACTACCGCATTCGATTTTATCACGTATATATATGCAATTTAAAGCTAAACATTATGCAAAGTATAACCCGATGACTCTCACATGAGGCTATAAATATTATATATATTATTTGGATCTTGTTTTAACATCAAAAAAAAAATGATAATCTGCGATCTGCACCTGCACCTGCACAAAAAGGTAAAACAACTGTCTCAAACAAGAAACAATAACAAAGGTAAATTACCGATTTGAACATCTGCACGACGTAATTCAGGGCCCAGTAATAAGAAAAGGGTTCCAAATAGTTTTCACCTCAAAAAAAAAAGTGATATTCTTTTAAAGATAAGTCAAATGATTATTTTTTTTTATCAGTTACTATATGGAAATTACACAAGAATATTAAAATCATTATTTGTCATCCATCTCATATTAGTAAAATCTGAATGATTGGCTAATAATTATTCGTCAAAATCTATAACCTTTTAATATTTTAATTTTTAATATTAAAATCAAAAAAAAATTCTTAAAATCTGATTTTTTATTTATTCCTTTAAATAAAGGAAAATATAAAATACTAATTATAGAATAAATAATTTTATTATTAGTTATTTTTAGCTAATCTGTAATAATTACTATTATATTTTTATTAAGATAATTTATTATTCATTATAATTATAATTTAACATCATATTTAATACTTCAAAATAGTTTTATATAAAATAGATTTATTTTAATATTTATATTAATATTAATCTTTTTATTTATACATATATAATTTTTTTTATAATAGTATTATAATAATATATAAAAAATTTACTATTTATATAATGGTATTTGAATACTATATAAAAGACAAAAGATGTTAAATAACATTTTTAGTATAAAGAATTTTCTAAATTTTCAGACTATTTAGTAAAAATCAAATATAATAAAGTATAATCCAATACATAAATGAGAATTAAGCTATTAAAATTACCTTATCCCTTAAAGCGTAAGTATAAATTGGCTATAAAATATTATAGAAAAATTATAATATTTTAATATCTAATGATTA
>CAJVPQ010002354.1:0-14144 GCA_910591825.1 Funneliformis caledonium
AGCTTATATTTATGCAATTGATCTTTGGGTATGATTAACATTGATTGTAAAAATTGAGGCGGCATAATTTCTTCAATGTATTCTGCAATTTTTTTGGTTAATTCTCCCAAATTTTCCGTTACTGCTGATGATGGTTTTGATGATGGTGGTTGTGTTGCTGCTATTTAAATTATCAATATCAAGATTAAACTGCTATTTGAAAATTTCTTTAAAATAAATCAAGTTAAATTATTTTTCATTTATATTTTTAAAAATTTAAAACTTTTTAGTTATTTAATTTTTAATTTATTTATGTATAATGAAATGAAAAATTTTAGAATGCAAAAACTCTGCTGACAATATAACTGATTCTAAACAGCAACAAATAAAGCAGATAAAATTGCCACTCATTTAGCTAGCAAAAGTGAATTTAACTTTTAAGTATTTAATCTCATTAAAAATTAAAGTGATTATCAATACTATTAGTAATTTATTATTATATAGCGAAATCTGTTAAAATAGTATTATCAATATAATGAGAACAAAAAGAATTAAGTATTAAAGTAAAAGTATCTGGTTTACAACTATCACAACTAAAAGTAGCAGTAATTGATATTAAAAAATCTTATGAATCTTTACGTATACCATAATCTACTGATAATATTATTTATAATAATATTAAAGAAGATAATATAAATATACTAAGATCAGTAGAAAAGATTTTAGATATTATTAATAAATTTATATATTAATTAATTATATAATATAAATCTGATTATTTTTTAGTTAATACTATAGATAACATTTTACTTGCAAATAATTGAAGGGTTAAGAAGAAGTATAAATTAAAATAAAGAATTATATAAAATAATATATAAAATAAAAGCATTATAAAGTACGTTTAAAAAAGAAATTATTGAAAAATCAGATATTCTTTCAGAAAAAGTTAACCAATTAATTACTCTTGAAGGCTCTTATTAGAAGGTAAATCTAATTATTATTAAATATCACTTTATATTAAAATTTAATTATTTTCATTATAAAAATTTATTATCAAAGATGTGTAAAGTTTAACTTTCTCTTCTTGGTTTATATTTTAATAATTCAAAGTTTAAAAAAAATTTCAAAATTATACTTAAGTAAGAAAAGTCTGAATATCTTGAACAGCTTGATGCATAGTAGATTTACTTTTATTTAAGACATGTTAGTCTTTTGATAAGTTGTATTTTTTTATTTTAATAGTTATTAAACTTAAATTAATAATATAAGTCATATTTATTAGTATAATATAATTAAAAGTTACAGATGTGATAAAGATAAAGATATTTGAGCTATAATATTTGATATATTTAATAAAATTATTTAATTTAGATTAATACTTCTATAGGGATTAAAGATATTACATCATTTAAAAAATCTGATAAAACAAAAAAAACTTTTAAATGCTTATTTTAAGCTGATGATAATAAAAGTCTATTATATGTTAAAATAATCAAAAAAAGTGAGAAAAAAATGAACTATCATAATAGATACTATTTTTATATTAGCAGTTTGCGAAGTTGTTTTAATACAAGACACTCACAAATTTCTATTAATGATAATGCTCTTTATAAATGATTTAATATATATTGGATATATAAAAGATGTAATTATAATATATATAATATATATGGTTAAGCAGATTAATACTAATAATATTGATTATAAGATTATATGCGTAATTTTAAAGAAATAGCATCTAGTTTTACTAAATATATTGTGTAAAAAAAATTGAGTAGTTTAAATAATTATACTAGTAAAAGTAATGATAATTTTAATAATGATCAAGAGAATGATGATGAAGCTAATAAACAATATAAAAATAATATTATTAATCAATAATAATTTCATTTATTTTATAATAATAATGATAACTCCTAATTTAATTAATAAATATTTTATATTATTAAATTAAATATTTCAAATTTTGTAAATATTTTCAATTATAATTATTCATTTATTAACTTTAAATTAACAATATATATTAATTTTTTCTAGTAAAAATTAACCCATCATCAAGAAAATTAAAATAATAATAATAATACATATGAACAATAGAATTTATAATTTATATATTAAATTTAATAGTATAATTCAAATTTTAGGTAATAATAAGAATTCGTAAGTCATTATTAATTTATTTAAACTAATATATTTAATTTTATAAATAATAATAGAGTAAATTTTGATTATAAAGTTAGTAATTTTATTAATAATTAGTAGATTATATATAAATTTAAGTTTGTATTTAATAATAAAATTCTGATTTTACAATTCTTAAAGATCTTTGAATTGAAATTAAAAATCCTTTAGATTTCTATTAAAATTTCTAATTAAAGATTTGCTAAAGTAGAAAAAGATCTATATGTATCTTTACTAATTATGAAAAATAAGAATTCTCATGTAAATCTGGACCTCTAAAAACTTACTAATGAATATTAAATAAATAGTGTCATCATGAAATTCTTTAACTCAGGTTGATCACATTATCAAGTCTCTACTCAAAGTTACTAATTATAATTTACTACGGTCAAGATATTAAGATCTGCCTAACTCTTAACTTTACTAATTCTATGTATTTAAACTTAAATGAATCTATCAAGTATAAAAACTTGAAAGATAAGATTACGAATAATTTAATTAAAGAATTTAGATAATAAACTCAATTATAAATAATTTGTAAAGATTACATCAGACTATATAAAAATATGAATAAAACTTTAAACAATTTAGATTAATCCAAATTTTTCAATTTAGATCAATTTTAGTTTAGTTTCAGATTGCAAAAAATTCAATCTGAAAATTTTAGAATAATCTGAAATTTCAGATAGTTCATTCTAAAAGAATGATAAGAAAATTGTTCAAGATATACTTAAAATGACTTTTGTTAATATTATTGAAATGTTTTTCAGTAGCTTAAAAATACTTCTGAATATCCTAGTTAAAGATATTTTCACATACGAAAATACTTATTCTGCTTATAAAAAAATTATAGATAAGGGATGTAACTCCTTAATAACAGTCAAAACTTAGACAAAACTATATTAAAATCATAATAAAGGATACGATAAAACCCATTTGATATAACGAAAGCTGAAACTGTCAAAACTATATTAAAAATATAGAAAAGGGTATGACAAAATTATTTTGAGGAGGTTTCAGCAGGTATCTATAAAAAGAATGCTTGATAATCTGTTTCTCAACTGCAGATACATTATTTTTAATTGTGAATTAATTTTGTATAAAATACTAGGTAATAGAAACTATTGTTAAGTCTAGAGCTACATATGTATAAACACCAAAAATTTTACTGTAATATGACTTTTGATTAGCAGTGTAAAAGTGAATAATAAATGTTAGAATACATTACATAAAATTTTTAATGATTTATTATTTGATCTATGTGAAAAATTTTAAGGTTACAGATTATAATTGCGCATTATCACATTATACAAGAAAATTCTTAATAATTATTTTTATAAGCAATTTATTCATATATCACATTAAGGGTATCTATTTACAACTTTTCATCAAAAAGTTGTAGTTTCGTAACATTTTGATCTGTATTATACAACTACATGTAATAATGTCAGATTTACTAGTGAAAAATAGTATTTGATAAATAATAAAAAATATATAGTCCTTCGATATGCTCTAGACTAATAAGAATTAATGTAAAATAAGTCAAAAATTAATTTGATAGCACTTATTTATACATTGAATATAAAGTTGAAGAGTTTTTCAGTAGATTGAATATTACTAGTACTGGAATAATCAGATTAAAGTTGAAGTACAAAAGAAAATTTAGAGATGAAATAGATATTTTAAAAGTCATTATCAAAGAGAATTTATTTAAAGAAGCATAGTTACAAGAAAAGGGAGTTTTTTTCGATAGATGTTAGCAAGTAATTTAAGTTGAAATAATGATTTTATATTAACAGATTTTATAAAATTATATCAAAAAAAATAATAAGAGTATTGAAAAACTGCATAATTTTTTAAATATTTTGGTTCTCTTCACATTCATTACATTCTACCAAGTATAATAGAACCTAGCAATAAGAAATGTGATGTAAAAGGAAATGATATAATTTTATATATAGTTAAAACAAATTTTACAGAATTTTTAGAAGAACTTGTCCGCTCTGTGCTAGATCTTTTGAACTATCAATAAAAGCAAAATACTGCATAAATAATTTGCCCGTATTTTGTGACTTATAAATTTTATTATGTACAGTAGTCTTATTCAATTCTAGATTAGAGTATTAAATGATTGGTTATTAAATTAATTAGCGGTCAGTTATGAAAATAGGTAATTACCGCTAATCATTCTTAATAAACTAATATGTTGTGTATAATAATTAATTATATTTATTATTTATAATATGATTCAATCGAGCTATACAAATTGTACTTAATTATAACTAATTATTACTTTTTTGCTATGAAAAATAACAGAGTAATGTGATTTATCATATTGTTTACACTTCAAATTTTTAACCTATATAGCTAGTGCAGATGTGAAAATTCTTTGCAAAATAATTGCTGATCAAAACTAGTGATAAAAGCAAAGAAGGAATGTGGTGGGATTTTTTATTGAACATGAAGTTAAGGAATAAATTATGTAATTCATATTTTGGAATTTTTTTTTCTTTTCCTTATGTATCAAATTAGCTACTATAAAATAATAAAAAATAATAACCAAAAAGCATTTTGCGTGTTTTTTAGCAAATATATTTTTTTATTACATTCTAAAAAAATTCGCTGTACTATAAATATTAATTGAATATCGAATCTCAGATTATATATATTTATAATTTAAAAAGGAAAAATCATTGATTTGATGATGAGTCTAGATTAATATCTTAGTTTCAGATTTAAATAGAGTTTTCTGATAAAATTGATCCTACTTATTTGAGTCGATTTAAATTATTACTTCAGTGAATATTGACGTTCTATAAAATAGAATTCTTGATATTATACGATTTTTTGAATTGAATAATTGCATTGTATGTGTTGATCATGTTTATACAAGTTATTATTATTTGAAGGAAATAATAAACTTTGTTATAAATTTGACTTTTGCTTTCTTTCTACTAATTTTTTTTGTAGAATATAATATTCAAAACTTGATTTTGATTTACTATTAGCTGAATTTATACTATTTAATCATTTTAATACTGTTAAATGCATTAATGCGATCAGTGTATAAAATTTAAACCAAAAGTCATATGCATAAGTTATACTAAAAATAGAAAATTAATGTATGTATTACATAGTATTTCCATTTTTATAAATAATTTATCCATTTTTATATATAATTTATCTATTTTTACTATTTTTAGTAATTATTTGTATACATTTTATGCTGTATAATATATGCATACAAAAATTTAATGTGCACATGTGCACATTATGCACATGAATTTTATACACTGAATGTGATATATAAAATAATATTTAATTAATTATTATATATATAATATACTTGCTTTTATAATGTCAATATACATAATTACTAATAAAGTATTCCAAATATACTTCTAATAACTGAATTAGTGATAATTTCTTTTTTTTCCCTTCTTTGTGTCAAATTTACCTGAACTACTAGGAGTTTTATCATTTTGAGATTGTTCTATTTAGATTTAACCCTTAAGATAATTTAATATTATTAATTACAGAACTTTTGGATTCATCAATTCAATTTTCAGAAAGTATTATAGGACATATTAGCAAAGTATGTATTGAATGCGTCATTTGATAGTAATTATACTTTTCCTTTTATTCATCTAATGAAATATTCATAAAAAAAACCATTTTAGCCTATCAATGTTATTAAACACGAATACTTTTTTATATTTGACCTTGTAATATTATTAAAAAGTTATTTTTTTAGCTAGATTTTTACTAGAACTTTTGATAAAGTTTAATTGTTATTTTTCTATAGAAATATTTTAATTGATTATTAATATGCATTTATTAGTTTTGTAATATTTAATTTATTTATAAATACGTTTATTAGTTTTTAAAACTTGGATTTAAAGATATAAAGATTATCAAGAATATCAGATGAAATCAGATTGATTTATAAATAAACTCCCTTAAGTTAATTGAGAAAAGAAAAACTATATTTTATTATATATATTATACAATATATATATTCTCGCTTAAATGCTCATCTAAATACCAGTTATTAAAATACAATTTTAGAATAATAAATAAACTTATTATATTTTCTTGCTATTTAAATAAAGTGAATCTTATTAATATCTATAGATGCTATAACAAGAAAAATAAAAGAGAATATAATATTTTATAAGTTAAAAATACTTTTCTTTCAACTTTACATTTCTCTTCTGATTTTCTTTTAAAGAAGGTAATTTAGAAAAGTTTTATTTATTTTTTTATAAAAAATTTTGACATTTATCTTTATTTTTTTTTCTAAAAAATAACTTTAGCTTATAGAAGATAATTGAGAAGAAAAATTCTTTGAAGAGCATTAATTAACATACATATTATTTAATATTTGCAATTAAGAAAACATTTTAAAAAAAATCAATTGAATAATATTTTTTAGAGATTACTGACTCAATCGTAAATTACTTGCAAAACTCTAAAAGAATCGCAAATTACTTATAAAACTCTAAGGGAAATCATAAAGTAATGCGAAACTCTAAGAGAATTGTAAATTACTTATGAAATTCTAAAGGAATTGCAAAGTAATTGTGAAACTCTAAGAGAATCGCAAATTACTTGCAAATCTTCAAGGGAATCACAAAGTAATTATGAAATTCTAAGAGAATCGCAAATTATTTGCGAATCTCTAAGGAAATCATAAAGTAATTGTGAAACTCTAAGAGAATCGTAAATTACTTGCAAAACTCTAAGGAAATCGCAAAGTAATTGTGAAACTCTAAGAGAATTACAAATTACTTGTGAAACTCTAAGAGAATTACAAATTACTTGTGAAACTCTAAGAGAATTACAAAATAATTGCAAAACTCTTAAGAGAATTGCAAATTAGATTTCCTTTGAGATTCAAATATATCAAACTAAAGATGGTCCCCATAATTATTTTCAAATTTTAATTGAATTGCAACTTAATTGTGTCATAAGGAAATTTAATTGCGCCACAAGTTGCAACTCAATTGCGCTATTTTTTTAATTATGATGACCATCTTTATATTAAACTGAACTTTCAAATTAATCTAAAATTTTCAGTTCAGTTCAGATTTTTATCAGTTTACAGTTCAGTTCAGTTTCAGATTAGCATTTTAAGATTTATAATCTGAACTAAATCAAACTAAAATTTTCAGTTCAGTTTTCGATTAGTCTATAATTTAAACTAAACTGAACTATTTAGAGCATTAGACATGAAGAGCAGAAAGATATAAGTTTTAATTGATTCCTTTATTAATATTAAAACTCGTATTTGCAAAAGAATTTATAAATCTGCAAAAGAGTTAATTTACAACATAAGCAAAAGTCTATCTATTTATACAAAATTTCTTTTATTATAGCTAACTATTTACTATACTATAAACTAACTAATTTGGTAAATAAAATATAAGTAAAATAAGTATATATAAAATAATAAAAATATAAAATATAAATAAAATAATAATAAAAATTAGAATATTAAAAATAAGTATAATACTAAATATTTCTAGACTTCGTTTAATTCGTATAATTAAGATTATTATCAGTATTTAGAAGATCTGCAAAATTATATAAATCCTCTGTATTTTCAGAATTCTGAATTAAAAGATTGTCATACTATGTCATCCATGTGATTTCATTATGATTGGTCAATTGCTCTATTGATAATAGAGACCTTTCATCTTCACTCTAGAACTTATAACATTATTTACTTGATTATTATTTATTAATTGATATATTATTTCTGATTCAATCTGTCAATGACTATTTGACAAAGAATCTGATAAAATTTAAATTATTATTTGCCTTTTTGAAATCAACTAAAAATTAACCTATTATTTAAAGTAAAATTTCTAATTTATTTAACATACCATTTATACATTTAAATGAAAAATACCAAAAGGCGTAAACTGATCTGAAATTATATGCATATTCATATAGGTAAAGAGAAAAATAAAGATTTAGTATTACTTTATTTTGTCATAATATTTTTCAATTAATTTTACAACCTCAACTAGTCTTTGATGTGCTTTATTCATAAAAGTAGTTTTCACAATTTAGTTTACTAATAGTAAGCATATTCTTACAAAATTGTTAAGAATCTTTTTATCTACAGTTGAAAGGTAATCCTAAAGTAATATAATAGTATATATTACAAAGAATATTTACCACTAGTCTATAGTAAAATTAGAAAAACCTTTGCTATAATTGATTTTTTTTTAGAATTTAACCTATATTAACAGGTATTTAGAATTGATTTATCATTTTTTGAATTGTTCTTAAAGAATCTAATGATAATACTTTCATATCTATTTAAAGCTACTTAACTATCTACCTGTAATGCCTAAAAAAGGCAATGCATTAAGTTAATAATAGTGAATCTAATTGGGTTAAAATATAATAAAAGAACTATCTAATTCTGGTAATTTTAACAAAATGCTTTCTGACTGCATCTGAATTGCATCTTCACTATACAATTACATTTTGTTAATATTTTGTCAAATTTTAAGCTATGAATCATTCATCTATATTATTCATCCTAGCAAAATTGTATTAACGATTTTCATAATTTGCCTTTTTTTCATATTTGTAATAAGAAACTAATGTTTAAATATGATCACAAATTTTTTTATAGCAAGAATATCAAATAAAAACAAATACTAATGCTGTGTAAATTCTTTTTCTTTTTAGTGTTATAGGTTTGATTTAAAGTCATACTGCTATAAAGTGTTACTAATTCATTAACAATTAGTATTAAATACTAGTTAATTTTATGCAGATTTACTTCATTTAGAGCTTGAATCAAATATTACAGAATAAATTATAATTATTGTATAAATGACCCTTATACTATAGATTATATCCTTATATGATTAGAATTAATCCAACTTTAATATCAAATCAAGATGTGAATCAACCTTTTTAGATCTTAAAAATTTTGACAATATTTCAGCATCAGTTTCTTTAAATGTCTTTCAAACATATTTATCATATATATCAGTAAAAATATTGTCAAAATTTAACCAATTTGTCTAATGATAAAATGAATTTTCAAAATTATCTCAAAGAAACATGATAGCTAATTGTTTTTGAATCTTACTAAATAGGTATATAAATTCAGATATATTTGTAAAATTGTTTAATAATCTCATTTGTCAAGATAAAGGAGTCTTACAAAGATACGATTAATAAATTGATGAGTTTAAAAATTCAATATAGCTAATGCTCTGAACAGTTCAGTTCGGTCTAAATTATAGGCCAATCTGAAACTGAACTAAAAATTCAGTTCAGTTCAATTCAGATTATAAATCTTAAAAATGCCAATCCAAAACTAAACTGAACCGTAAACTGGTAAAAATCTGAACTGAACTGAAAATTTCAGATTAATCTAAAAAATTCAGATCATTCCAATTGAATGATTCTTTTATCGTTCATTTGAAATGATAATTTTATCATTCTAATCAAACGATCCTTTTATCATTCTTTTGAAATGATAATTTAATCATTTCAATCAAATGATTTTCTTATCATTCGTTTGGAATGATAACTTCAATCATTCTAATTGAATAATTCTTTATCGTTCTTTTAGAACAATAAATTTAATCATTTCAAATAATCCAAAATTTCAGATTAATCTGAAATTTTCAGATTGAATTTTTTGCAATCTGAAACTGAACTGAAGTTGATCTAAACTAGATTAATCTGAACTATTCAGAACTTTAAATATAACTATATTTTATAATAGCAAGAATTTCATCTTGTTGAAAACTTTCTACTTTTTTCTTTTGGTATAATTTATGAAATTTTAAACATAGGACAAATGTTTAAAATTTGTCCTGAATACCAAGATATTTTCTTATTATATACAAAAAGTTTAAAAATTCATCAAATTCAGAACTGCTAATTTTTGTTAATAATATTTCTATAAATTTTATCAGTGAATCTGCTCCAGTTTCTGGTAAATTAAACCTTGCGTAAAATCTTATTATTTATAGTAAAATTCATAAAATTGTGTATTATTTGTTGATTTTGAACTAGTTAGATCTTTAAATAGTTTATGTTCAAATGCTAAATAATTCTCAAAAATTTTAAAAGTTTTGTTATTATCAGCTGATTCATTTTCACTTTGAGGAAAATTAATATTTATGTTCTTTTCAGTAGAAAATTTAAAAGATTCATCATTCAGATTATCTGGAAGATCTATAATAATTGCTAGTCAACTTTTGTATTTTCTTATATATTATTTAGGCAATAAATTGAATTCAATCTCTTCTTGATCTTTGCTATCTGATTCTTTCTTACTATCTAATTCTTTAATATTTTGCTAAACTTCAATGAATTATTAGTTACCTTTACTTTTAATTTCAGGTGAAAATTCATGTAGTTCATTAGTCAAATCTATTGTTAACATATTAGATAATTATGTATCTTGTAAACTATTCTTCAAATCTTGATTGACTTCATATAAAATTTTTATCTGAAAAGTTATGTATTTGTCATTATATTTAATACAATTATAATTAACCATAAATGTGTATAAAAAGATAGTAGAGCAAAAATGAGGGTTCTAGGGTCAAAAATCCGAAATTATATTCAAAAAGGTTCCTAATCATATTTTCAAAGCCTTCTAGCTATAAGAATCCTCTATTGAATTTAAAGCTCTAGCCCAAATTTAAGCTTTTTCTCGCTATCTAATATTTGGTATCAAATTTTATATTAAATTACTCTGCAGGATATCAAAAATAAAACAATCTCTTATAGCCTTTCTAGTTTAATTTTAATCCCAAATAATATATCAAAAAAATATACTATTCTGTTTGGGTTTGAGATGAAGCGAGATTGGCAAAAACCAAAGGTTCGAAGCTAAGCTCGTAGAGTCTCTGCAAACCTTCTATGTATACTATTATTTATGCTATTCTAGAATTAATTCTAAAACTGATTCATTGATGAAATCAAAGGTCACTAAGTCTAACCTTTGGTATCCATATGCTAAGTCTATCCTCGAAGAGGTTAGATTTAGCGATTATCAAATTCATAGTTTTAAAAGCTATAGAATATATTCTAGTATCATTTTTTTTGATATGCAGGAAATCTTTCTAAAGCCATTTGCATTACGCAAACCCAAGGTCAAAAAAATCTAACCTCTAGCATAAAAAATTGGGTTAGAAGTTAGGCCTCACCACTAAGTCATACAAAAAATTACACCTCTAAGTCTCATGTAATGCGTCTGATTCAAAGAACCCTTCTGGCTTGACTCTTTAAAGTATATATGATAAGTCTCATGCAACGCATCTTACAAAGTGCCTTAACAGCTTGGCCCTCTAAGTTTCACCTGAAAAGTATACTTGATCTAATTGCCTAGCCTTATCTCAAAACATGTTTACATGTCGAATCTGATAATTGCTATTATTACAATAGCTATATAGGTCATTATCTACCCCTATAGATTTATCTATCTTTGTAGGTCTACTATAAACAGAACATAGCCAGCACTTCTTAGTCCCATTTTCTCATAAATTTGAAAATAAAAAAAGTAATTAAATATTTTAAATTGAGTAAAAGTTTACATGATATATTAGAGGTTAGACTTAAAATAGTATCATAATAAGAGTGAATAAAAAAAATCGTAAATGTATTTGCTGTGAAAAAGTTTTAGCCATACCACAAAAGCTTTGTCAGCATTATGCAAGTACAAAAAACCAATGTCATCTACCTTTAACATCATCCAACCCTATACAAGACTCCAATCTATAAGTAAAAGACCAAGAAAATTCTATCCCCAGATCTCGATCACCAACCCTTACTCCAGTAGTTTATGTTTAAAAAAAGGATCGAAGAAGGGAGAAATCAGAACCTATTTCACAAGAGAGAATGTAAACCCTCACCATACAGATTGAAGAATAAGTGAGAAAAGCAGATTCTGACCTATCAACCTAAGCATATAGAGAAGGAGAATCTAGTGAGGTTGAGTGACAAAATGCTCAAAAGTACGCTTCTAGAGATCATTTCTGATCGATTTATCATGAAAAAGGAAAAACATATACTAGGGTATATAAAATAAAAGAAGTAATAGTTGAGCCTTCCGAAGAGGATATAGTATTCTTAGAAAGGCAATAAGATCCTGCTAGACAACACAGCTCTCTAAAACAAATGACTGTATGGGAGAGAGTCGTTCTTTCATGCAAAAATCCTGCATATGCTTTCAATAAAAAGCAGGATAATTTGATAGAATATGCTGATGCTTCATATATGCCACAGCTTATAGTATCGGCTTGTAATGCAATTATAAGTATTTTACAAGAAGAGTTACACAGAAAGGATTAAATAAAATTAGCATTGGTCATATATACTACATATGTAAAATATACATATAAAGAAAATGGTGATATTGTAAACCCTGCTAACTATAAAACTAGTTATCACCACCCATATCATAGAGGCTCAATGTGAGAAATCCTTTCTGAGAAATATATAGATGAACACATAACTCTTTCTAGTAGAGAAATCGATAAAGAGATTGAATCCTACCTAAAAGAAGAGTCTGGTAAGATCCTCCTCTGAATAGAAATGGTATTGATTGAGTCTTATACTCTTCGCCATGCTCATGGAGGCTCATATATCCCCACTCCTAAGAAGCTTGCCAACACAAAGTGTATTATTAACCCAGATAATTCAGATATTATTAATCCAATTACGGGCAAGCAAACAGATAATTATCTTTAGGAGGTATTAGGTTGTTATTTCACATATCAGGATGGAATTACAGACTACCTTGGTAGATGTATATATCAGGCAAAAAGTCTTTGAAAATATTTAGAAAAGACCAAGCTTAATGGAATTCCAATGCCAACTCCTATCTGTCCACGAGTCTTTAATAAGATAGAGGAGATGAATTCAGATATTTCCATTAATGTCTAGGAATGAAATGAAGAAACTGCACACTCAAAATCTATAGTTACCAGTAAGAATTTCTATATTCCAAATTTATGTAAAATAGAAAATTGTAAGTATAATAATCTGAACGAATGTTATGAAAAAAGACTACATGTAATTCATCTTATGGCTCTTACAGATATAATCATATCAGAAGAAGATAAGTACAGGCAAAAGAATCACTTTCTTTGGATCAAAAATCTAGATAGCTTAGAATACAAGGATTCTGCTCATAGTAATAAGAAACATTTATGCAATCGATACTTCCAGAGTTGGCCAATAGAGAAATTCTTAGCCCATCACCAGGAGTAATGATGAGGGACGAAACCCCTTAATAACAGTCGAAACTTAGACGAAACTATATTAAAATCATAATAAGGGATACGACGAAACCCTTTCGATATGACGAAAGCCGAAACTGTCGAAACTATATTAAAAACATAGAAAAGGATATGACGAAATTATTTTAAGGAGGTTTCGGCAGGCATCTATAACCAGGAATGATGTTTTGAATTGGGAGAAGCTCCTCAATGTATTACAATGCCCATAAAAGATATTAATGACTTTGAGGAATTCAAGAATCATAGGAGAATGATCAATACCCCATGTGTGATTTCAGCTGACTTTGAGGCTGGAAATAAGAAACTTGGACTAATTAATGGAGGAAAGACTTGTCTAATTTCAGAGCAATATGCCAACAGTTTCTACTATACAGTTCATTGGATTAATACAGGTGAGACATAGCAATTTATGTTACCTTCACCAAAAAGTTTAGAGGTGGAAGCCAGAAGACCCTGCTCATAAATAGTACACATAAATTTAGCATTAAGGTTCCTCTGAAAGCAAAATAGCTTACCAAATTCAGAAGCAGAAAAACATCTTCAAACATGAACTTTTGTTCTATATCGCAGGCCAAATGCTATACAAGAATTCATTCAAAGGATTGATCAGGAGTTGGTAGAAATTAATAAGGTCTTAGCCATTAAAGCAGAGCGAATTATTACAGATGAAAATAAAAGACAATTCGCAGAAGC
>CAJVPQ010002355.1:0-14143 GCA_910591825.1 Funneliformis caledonium
ACACATCGTAAAAATATCGAAGTACTACGATACGTAAGTTTTTCGACGGGCTCGTAACCTTACGTAAGATTACGAAGTGTAGGGTTTACGTAATACTTCGCATTATTAAATTTACTGATGTATTATCAAATGCAAAAATAGAAATTATTTTAGTTTTTATTTATTTAAGAAGATATTCTACTGTCCAATAACCTTTATGATCTTTGCTCAGTTTTAAATATTCACGCACTTTTATTAAAACTATAGGATACTGTTCAATATCTGATGGTTTTAGTTTCAAACCTCCATCAATTTCTGTTAGAAATTTATTAACCATAATTGATCTACTATTACATTTTTTTTGTAAAGACAAATCACCATCTTTAGCTCAAATACTATGTTGCCTATCATTAGAATAAAAAATACATTCATCATGCGTAACTAAAATATATTCTTTTTCTCCTTCTATTAAATTAAGTAAGATTCAATCCATATTTTCACCTTCATAATGTAACATAAACTTTTTATATTCAAATATTTGCTCTAAAAATTTAGCTCAATATTGGATTACATTTTCACATTCATGTCTATCATAATATATACCTTATTTCAATCTTTGTTTTGTATATCCAAAAATATGAAGCTAACGGATAGCAGTTAAAATACTAATATTTTTTTTGTTAATTTCTAATTTAGGAAATAAATTCTGTTTAATAAATTCTTTAAATTTTATAGGTGTCAATTTGTAATTTTAGTTACGAATCCAAGTATGACATTTTTCAGTAACATTTTCATCATCAATTAGTCAAATAGATTTTGATATTTTCCTTAACGAGATATAGGAAGCATATCATGAGAAAGCCAATACAGTCAACTCTTGATATAACGAACTCTTGATATAATGAATTTTTTGAACAAATATAATAAAAATACTCTTGTTATAGCGAATTGGCCAATAAAATCTCTTAAAATCTTCACTATA
Organism: Funneliformis caledonium; assembly: GCA_910591825.1. Lineage (NCBI taxonomy): Eukaryota > Fungi > Glomeromycota > Glomeromycetes > Glomerales > Glomeraceae > Funneliformis > Funneliformis caledonium. The sequence goes on from CAJVPQ010002355.1 coordinate 962, forward strand.
GCCTTATAGCAAAGTTAAGGTCTAAGACATAGAGTTCGTTATAATAAGAGTTGACTGTAATTAGTCCAATATTATATTTGTCGAGCTTTTCAAACTCTACTATTAATAAAAACCATTTGTGTAATATTTAAACTTGCATTCATTTTTGTCACTGCCATTTTTATTCAACTTTTTTAAATATTTAAAAATTGCCCGCTTTTTGTTATATTCATTAGGTTTCATTTTATTATGAAAACCTTTTAATTCTATTTTTAATAATTTTAATTTTATATCAATATTATTTACCTTATACCAATTTTCTTCTAACTCACTATGTAGTTCAATATCAGTATCATCATCTGAATTTGCAAAAATACTAGTATTATTAAAAGGTGATGTTTCATGTATAGAAAAAAAACTTGTAATTTTCGAAGTATTGATTGCTGATTTTGTATATATACCATTTAGACCTCATTTATTATAATATGTTAATTTTGATATTGTATCAGTTTTATATGACCCTTGTTTCTTTTTTTCAAATTCGTTATTTACATCTCACTTTAAATCTAAAAAACTTTTAATAAATTTTGTTATTTAATTATAGAATATTTACTAAATAAATAATTACCTAATTTTATCTTCATAAAATTTGATTGAATTTTCTTTTCATTTTCTAAATTAATCTCACTTTCCCATCCATTATCATCAATATCGCCTCAATAACCAGAAATTTCTAACTCAGAAGCATCATTATCCTGATTATCATTTAGCTTTTTTGATCCAAATTTACTATTTGATAATTGAAGCTGTTTTTCATAAAGTTTTTGTTGTTTTTTTGTTAGTGGCATGCTTGATTAGAAAGTGAATTAGAAAAAAAAAATAATAATTTTTTTTGATTGAGAAAAAAAAAATTGCTTGAAATTGTTACTAAATCATCAACAATAATAGATAAAACCAAAGTTTCTTCGATAATCTGATGAATTAAAACAGTATTGTTATAAAAGATAGCATATAAAAAGCAAAAGTATCATTTAACGAAAATTTTTTTTTTTAAAAAAAAAAGATTCTGATCACTGATTGCATGATGATCATGTGAATAAGGCTCATTCACTATTGGCTGAAACTTATAAAAAGTTACATAAAATCAATCTAAATTTATTCTATTCTTAATAAAGTTATATAAATTTAAACCTTAATAACTCAGCTAAAAATTATATAATCAAAAAAGTAAACTGATAGATTGAAAGAGCATAACTTAATCTATTATTTTATCAGTATTAATTTTAAATTTTATATAAATTTACAGGGTTAGTGATAATAAAAAGTTACACTAAATTTGTTGATGATTATAGATGTATCGCATCATATAATAAATATTATTAAATAAATATTATTATATATATACTTAAACTGAAAAAATAAAAAATAAAAAAGTGGTTAAATAAATAGTTTTATTTAATAAAATACTTAATTAATATTATTATGATTATCATTATCTTCTAGAATTAACTATTTAAGAAAGGTTATACTATTAAAAATACAGAAAAAACTATACTTGTCTAATTATTTGAATTTAAATAGTTTAATAAGTTTAAAAAATAAAATATAAATAATATTAGACCAATATTTATACATATATAGTTTTCATTAATTATGCATAAAAATATGATTTAAACAATAGAGAATTCATTTTCAAAAAATTAATTATACATATTTTTTATGTCAAGTATTTTAAATTACTTTAGCTTAGAATTATTTAAATATATTTCTAACATTATACGTTACACAAAATTTGATCAATAGGACGGATATGTAAGTTATTTGTAACTTTATCACGTGATTTATATAATCATACCTCACGCTTTAGGATTTGGATAAACCACCGGCATGTTTACTACATTTAGATCGCGACAGTTTAAGAAACGCGTTTAATTGTTTGATCAATTTCTAAAATTTATAACTGTTTCACATTTTCTAATAAAATCTAACGATGGAAAAGAATTTGCTCATATTCGATAACCTTCTTAAATCTCCACATTCTGAAGAAGTAAAAAAAAAATTTATTATAATTTATTTGGAATCAATAAGTAAATTACATTACTCAAAACCAGATTGGGAACAGCTTTGCGAGTATGCATACGGAATCATCAAGGTAATCCCTTAATTCATTTTCTGATTTATTCGAAATGTTATAGATTTCTAAATTTCTATTCTCTTAAGCATACTTCTCGCGTTCACGCTTTTGGTGAGCTTATTCTATCTCGAATCGCACGTCTTCAGAAAGCAATATATATGCTTTATTTCAATTCGAGCTGGATAACGCAAACCCTTAGCAACAACAATATTCCAAATAATGTATTTATATTATAATTCAGGATATACTTTTTTTATTAAAAAAAAGTCAGAAAAATAAATATTTTATTATATTTGTAGTTATACCAACAACTAAGAGCATTAGTTAAAATAATTAAATACAAACAAGGTATATTTTAGCATAAATAAAAGGTTTCACATCATGATATTGTTCTCATAAAGGTTACTCCTTCTAGAAATTTCAAGTGATTCCGACGACCATGCTAATGTTGAAATTGACTGTCGGATATTACAGTCTTATTCTATTAAATATTTTGAGGTTGTCAAAAGTAGGGTTGACTGGATGCAATTGTTTGTATCTATGTTCACTGAGCTTCCACAATCAATTCCCGAAGATCATGTTAGATTAATTGAGGTAAATAAAATTAATTTTTTCCTCTTTTGTATCAATTATTTTCTAAAAGATTCTTATTTATATAAACATAGGTGCTTTTATATTCTTTGGCCATTCCGGAAAGCGATTCTTTAGAATCGTATGATGAATTTGTGAAGCAGACGGTAAAATTAATTGAATCTTTATGGAAGAAGAGGTTATTTTACAATTATTTCTATATTCATATGCTAAATTTCTCAATAAAAAATGATGCTAATAATATTATCACGATGTTCAGCCCGGAAATCATAGGCGTAACTATCCGTGAAATTTTTATACGGCTTTCAAGTAATCAAACCTGTTCCAAATCTATAGTACTTTTGATTAGTAGGATACCTAAATCATGTACATCAGGTAAAAATTTTCCTTTTTCTTGTCGCTTATAAAATCTGACCGGACGAACGTCTAGATTGAAATCCCGTTAGTTATCCAATACTATGTTCAGAAGATTCCCGCAGAAGATGCTAAGAAATTTGAACTATGTGTTGAAAGAATGATTTCGATGATACCTCATCCATTTGCTAACAACATTAGTAGGTTAAATTTTTATGGATGACTCTTTCATACTGTAATGAAACTTATCAATTTAATTTTAATTTTAAATTTAGGCTGTTGGATCATAGAATTGGTCAAAGCTTTGGAAAAATTAAAGGATAAGTCTATATTGATACGGATCACTCTTGCAAATGCGTCTCGATGTAAGTACTTGTTTAATTTCATTAAAAGAATTATTTTGCAATAAAGCTAATACGAGTTTTAAAATTAGGCTTCGAATATTTGATAGACCGCCATGCGCGTAGCGATGCTTTAATGGTCGTTAAATGTTTGCTACTTGGATATCAAGTTGCACCTGATGTCTTCGATTCAATTATTCCAACTATTCCCAAAGTTTTAGATACGATCGATAAAGAGGTTATTATACTATTTTAAATTTAAATTATGATTTTGTAGATAAATTTTAATTAACAAGGTGTTTATTTTTAGAGAGATCAAGTTGGTACTTTACTTGAACTTTCGAGAATAATTCAATGTCTCATGTTGCGATTTTCAGGGGGAAGCGATAAATATTTGCAACTTTATAATACTTTGGAATCGCATGACTTGGTATATTAACAATACTCCTAATTTGTTGCTTGAGGAAGCCTCGTTCACCTCTGTTTTTCTTTTCTTTTTCTTTTTTTACTAACACGCAAATTATATTCACAGCCGGTATTGAAACGTGAGGATATTTCGAATATACTTCAAAAGCATGCATGGTTTAAAGTACCAAACATTGCGGGTAAATTTTTTTTGTTATTTTGTTTTTTTTAATCTATTAAATTTTTTTAATTTATTAAGTTGTGCAGCTTAAAATACAGATAGCCGTAAGGAATTTGTGGTGAAACCTTCTGTGAAACCTTCTGTGAAACCTCCTGTGAAAACTCCTGTTTATTCCCCGAAAATCTTTAAAAAGAAAGGATTACAAAACTTAGGAAATACTTGTTTTATGAATAGTGTACTTCAGGTCAGAGATATACAAAAATAGAGTTAAAATTTTAAAATTTATGTCGAGCTAAATTTATATTGTTATTATTTTTTTTTTTTTTGAAGGCATTATTTAACTCAGCGGAATTTAGACGTCGTATATTACAGGCATCGACGTAGGAATTTTACGTTTTTATTTTATAATTATATTCAATTGATTATATTTTCAAACACGTTATGTTTTATAGAACGAAATCAAAAACTTCAACGATCTATCAGCTTCAATTGTGTTTTGCTTGTATGATATTTTCTAAAAAATCGTATTTTTCACCATCAGCATTATTGGAGGTTATATATAAATATAATTTTTTATTTATGTAATTCGTTAATTTATTCAATATTTTAAAGATCCATTTGCATCATTAGACGCTTCCAAGTTGGTTAAATAATGGTCGACAACAGGATTGTCATGAATTTTTGAAGCAAGTACTTTCATATTTCAACAAGTTATAAATACTAATTTCATTGATTAATTGACTGATATGAAAATTTTCTTTTAGAATTTTATTTTGTCAGATTGAAGAAGAATCGAAAAAAACTTCAAATAAACAACTTAGGCTAGAATCGGAAGAGGAAGGAATTTCAACCGTACTTGAGGATATGACAGATGTTCCAATAAGTCCCTTTGGTGGAAAAATGGAAAATATTATTATGTGTATGGAATGTGGGAAAAAATCTAAAACAAAGGTATGTATATACAGTAAAGAATGTTTACACTTAATTATATTGATATCTCATTTTAATTTTATAACTCCTTATCAAGGAAGGATTTCATGATCTTTCACTTTCATTGAAAGTCGATACATGTAAGATATTCAACTATATGTAAATCAACATATTTGTTTAAAATCATTGGATTTTAAGATTTTATTTTTCTTCAGCAGACAATCTTTCATTTTCTGATTTATTATCGGGATTTCTTTCTGATGAAGATCTGAAAGGAGATAATCAATATTTTTGTGAAAGATGTGGAGGACTACGTGATGCGAAAAAGGTATACAGAATTTTATTTGCTTAATGCTATATGTTATTAAATCATTACCAATTTACCATAAAAAAAAAAATAGTTGACGCGAATAATTACGCCACCGCGTTATTTAATATTATCGCTTAATCGATTCGAGTATGATGTGAAATATGCTAGAAGGATCAAAATCATGACACATGTAAGTATTATAAAAATGAAAGTGGAAGTGGAAGGCGAATTAATTCAAGTAAAACTTTAAATATTTATTATAATAGGTTTCAATACAAGAATCATTATCAGTACCGCAAGTTCATGAAAATGATGAATCACCCACTGAATCAAATCATAATCAAAATGGAATAGTTAACGGAATGATTAACGGAATGATGAATGGAGAGAAACGAATAAAGACAAAAGGAGAGGATGATAAAATATATGATCTATCAGCAATTGTAATACACTCTGGTTCATCTGCTGAATATGGTCATTATTATACGTACGCAAAGGATGAAGGTGATAAATTGATTATGTTTGCATATTGATTTCATTCTTATAAATTGTAATTAATTTTTTATTATAAATTTATGCAAGATGGTCAATGGTATAATTATAACGATAGTTATGTTTCTACCTCTTCATTATCAAGAATTATTTCCGAAGGAGAAGATTTCAAATCGGACACTCCTTATCTCTTATTTTTCCAACAGAAAAATATAATTACTTACCAATTACGTATGGATTATCTCTCTTTTTTAAAGAATTTTTTTATATTTATTTTTTCTAATCGATTTCAATTTTTAATTTAGCTGAACTTTCGCAATCTCTTATGAAAGAAGTTGAGAAAGAAGATAAAAGTAGTTATAACAGAGATTCTTTTGGGAGTAATGATTTTTCAATGGATAATAAAAAGGATGATAAAGACGAAAAAGAAGAAATTAATCCACTTAGTGGAGGATATGATTTATTTGATTATGATAAATCGGTAATATAATAGATTATATAGAATTCATATTGATTAAATTGCAATATAATAATTTTCCCTGGCCATCATTAATTTTAAATATATTCTGAAAAGTTAAAAATTCTATTATATGCTAAAGGATTCTATACTAATATTAATTTAATGATCGGAATCCATTTTTAACGTTTATTTTTATTGAAAATTGTGCCTACGATCAATGCACCAACAGCTACAGCTCCTCCTACAATAACCATACCCAACAATCCTTCTAGAAAAAGAAAGTTAAAAATTAAAATTATTTTTTTTTTAAAAAAAATAAATTAAATTAAGAATATAGTGATTATACCTTTTTCATGTTTCTTTTCTATGAGTTCTTGTAAATTTTGAGCCTGTAAATTTCCAGGTTCCATCTTTAACAACTTATTATTAAATTCTCTGGCTTCTAAGTATCTACCTAATTTGAAACTACCTAATGCTAAATAATAAAGGCATTCGCGACGACGTTCAGGATCATCTTTAAATATTTCTATATAAAATAAATAAATCGTTAAAAATATTATTATGAACAATTTTAAGAAATTACTTAGTTTGTTACCTTTTAGAAGAGTCACACCAAGATCTTGGTCGGGAGCTTTTCGACTTTTAATTGAACCCCAGGCAAAATTAAATTTGGTTTGTGTGGTAACGTCTCCTTGATCGACTTCGCGATAATATTGTCTTCGTAATATCTATTAAAAGAATTCACGTAAGAATAACACTTTCCAAAAAATTCAGATCAAATAAGATATTGGTTTATCGAAATTACATTCAATTCTTCGCCTGAAAGAGAGGCCTCAGCGTCAGCAGCATAGGGTAAATCACTCATCGTTAAGAAAATTATGGAAAATGTGATTGAAATTCCGGTATATGATAAATTCGATTACGTAATAGTCGTGTAACACAAAAAATTATAAATGATTTGATTTTTTGTCCCCCCCCCCAAAACTCAAAATGTCGTTTAGGAATTTTCCATTTACTCTCTCCTCTTTGTTTATTAGGAAATATGAACAAAATGTGTTTCCTACGAAAATTCGACCCTTAATCCAGACTCGATTTGCTAAAGTAACCTCTGGTTAGTTTGATGCAAATCGTTATATAATAAATATTTATATTTATTTATTTATTTATATTTATTTGTTCTTAAATTTAAGTTCGTCTACAGTTTACTTCAAAAGAAACAATTAATTCAAAATACATGGAAAGATATTATAATAAATTAAAGATCAAAGCTAAAAAGTAAAGAATTTCCTTTCTTTCGCGAATTGATATTTCTATTAAAATAAATTAATTCTCTCATATGTAAATGAAGGGAGGGGTTTACTTCGGTGGAGGAAATGAAAGCTGAAAAATTAAAATCAGTTCAAAAGGATTTATCTAATGAATCGATATTTACACGAAAAAAAATTTCATCAAACGACAATAAAACAAATGTTTCGCAGAAAATAAATAATGCAGAAGTTTCAATGAGCTTACCACCGCATATCAAAGTAAGATTAGTACGTTATGACAATTACAATATAAATTCTTTTTTGATGACGTATCGTAATCTATTTTTAGCCCCTTGATAAGATATTAAATATGGATAAAATAAAAGATCAGGACTCGGAAATGATTGAAAAATTATGGATAGAATATCATTCTAAAAAAAATTGTTTATCAGCCGTTATTCCTGCCGATATTTATCGAACCTTGTTTAAACGTGGACAACAATATCCATTGGTAACTTTTTTATTATTGATTCGTGAAATTTACGAATAATACTTTTTTTTAACCAATTCCTCCTTATTTAGTTTGTTGTTCCTTTACCTCAAGAACAAGGTTTTGAATTTTATGTTCTTCAATTTCAATTTCATCAATGTTTCTTTACTTCTTTATTAGAATACAAGACTCATGGAACCGAATCAAAATATCATATGGTGTTAACTCATTTTCCTGACCTTATTGATTCTAAAGGGATTGTTTTAATGTATGGTGAAATCGTTGAACCCGATTTACTTACTTTAAAAACTGCTCAATACCTTACTTATGCCATGCAAAGATTTTATGTTAGTGGTACAAAAGAAGAATTAGATTTAGTTGAAAAATTCCACAAGTATCCTGATAAATTTGAATATAACGATTTAATAAAAATTTTATAAATTTTATTACGATTATTTTGCAGTATGACTTTTTTTTTAAAATATTTACGCCCTGACTATAATTTGAAGTATGAATTTTGCAAAAAATGAATGCGCATCCTTATGATTTTTGTTCAAAAAAGGCCAAGTTTTGTTTCGGAATTTCTGCAATAGATGAAATGATTCAAGATGAATATTTGATAAAATAATCGATTAATAAAATAAGATGATTAACTACTTTCCTTCAGAAATCTGAAAAATAACTTTAATAATAATGTGATAGAATTTTTGGAAATTTGAGGACAAAGAAATAGTGTGGCGCAGGGACTAGGTACCAAACATGCTTAACAATATGTACGTAAATTTCTTTGGCAAATATCGTGACAATTTGTCATATATCTAGACAATGGAAATTGACGTTAATAAAAATTTGGTTAAGCGTAAAGGCAAGAATGGGATGTTTAAGCCAGCGATAAACCAGTGATTATGTTTGGTTGAAGGTTTCGTATGCTATATATAAATCAATTGTCGCATATCACTTACACGTCTTTTTTATAAACGAATTCAAATATATACGTGCTACTTTAGCTTTTTTTTTCCTTGTTTGCTCAGTTTGAGCGCAATTATGTAAGTCTCACAACATAAACATATCCAATACTGAAGAAAATATTGCTTGACCAATATACAAACGGAAACAGCTTCCAACCTATATTCTAATGAAGAGCAAAAGTTAAATTAAACTAAACATACATTCTAAACCTTCAAGTAAAATTCAAAATGGTTTTTTAAGTTTTCCGGATAAATATCTGATTACATAAAAATTTACCAGAATGGTTTTAACATTAAACGGAAAAATATCCGATTTCAAAATAATTTACTAAATTTTTATTAAATTTAAAGAAAATTAAATCCTCGTAAATTCCAAATTTCTAAAGCATAAACATGCTCACCTATTCTAGTGATAATGGAGTTCTTCGTAATGTGAGACGGTATCATATATAAATTTTGATAGATCGAGAAAGGTGGTTAAGATGCTTTGAATAAATACGTGAAAAATTGGCGTTAGCATGTTAGTCATTTTATAAATGATAAAAAAATCTGAGAATCCTTTTATTTTGCACATTCAAGAAATTATTATGAATTTTGCAAAAAATGAATTACCTATAATACTTACTTAATAATGACGCAAACAGACATGCAGGATGTTATTAAAAACTGTGATGAGACAATAGCTTTGTTGGAAAAGCAACTTTTGGACAATGATAGGACCCAGAAATATATACACTATCCTGAAGAAAGTATCCGGGCACAGTTTTTTGTGAATTATTCTTAAGTTTATATGATATAAAATTAGATGTTTTATTTTCGTTTGAAACTATTTTGCGTATCAGGTATTTATAAATAAATAAACTGGTCTCAATTAAAATTAACAGTAAATTTCACATTTTTTTAAAATTATTTTGACATGCAATGATTTAATTTTAATCAAACACACCTTGATAGAAAGTTCTCAGTGAGGTGAGTATGATAGTTTTAATTTTATATTTTCATAGCATTTATATATTCTAATGTTAATCAAAGCCAAAGATTGTATTTGACTGTTTTATAAAAAAAATTCTTAATGCATTTATAAAGAATAAGTTGTAGTTAGGATAGAAAAAAACTATTAATCAAAATTGTTAGTTCAAAAGTTATTAAATTTAAAAATAATAATAAATTTTTTGATACCCGAACAAATTTTTCAGGTATCATCAAATTTTACTGTATGCATGAGTTTTCTATAAGATCGTACGCATTATTAGCACCTGACACTAAAAATTCTGTAATAAAACGCAAATTAAGTTTCTGATCTTAAAGTAACTTTTTAAATAAAATATTTAAATATAAAGTTTAATAAAATACATGATTATAATATTTAAAATAACTAGCTATCAATAAAAAAAAATCTAATTACTGATGTAGATTAGTAAATGATATTACCCAGTCTTTTATAATAAATTTTATTCTCTTTTATATTTATTTTATTTGTTGTTTACATTAATTAGTGCATGCTTTGAGAAGTATTACCTTAAATATATAGAATAAAAATAGAATTTTAGTTTAAAAATAATTTGAAATACAGAAATTTATTTGAAAACTGGTATTAGAAATTTTTTTGAAATTTGAAATTTTAAAATTTTTTGAAATAATTATAGAATTTTTATATTAATGTCAACACATACCACCTTACACTTCTTTAAGTATTAAATTACTAAAATAAACTTATTTGAAATAAGTAAAGCATCTTATATTAGCAATTCTTGTTAGCTCATTTTTTTAAGAAATTAAACAATTTGGTTAAAATATAAAGTTCTGATTTGTTATAATAAATTTTGAATGTTGTAATAGGAAGATATTAATTCAAAAGATCACATGATACATGTGACCAGAAGTAACATTGACTACACCATATTAGATAGCGAAAATGAGAGAAATGAATTAAATGAAGATTATGTGAAAGACCCAGAAGTCACCAGAAAATTCTGTTATATTATTAATCATTTTGCATTATTAATCATTTATTATTTGTAATCAATTAGTATTTTATTTATTTATATTAGTAAATTTAGTATAAATAGGATAGCTTTAGGACTTGGTTAAGGTGGACAACAGTAGATAATAATTTTGAAAACAATTAGAATTCAATTAGTTTTATTACCAACAAGATAAATACTAATAACAGTTATATACTAACAAATATAATTATACTGAATTCTTTATTCTTTAATAAAATCCTCAAAGTTTATTCTAATATACATTATTATTTTAAAGTAATAATTATTTATTCACCCTTTAGATCTCTTCCTAAAGTATTAATTAAAGCTTTGTTAATCTTGCGTTAATACTAATTATTCAGTTGTTAGTATTGTAAAATAATAATGTGAATATCTTGATATTAACTAGATCAAATTCCTATCAAATTTTAATAAGCAGATTTAATAGTTTTAACTTTCAAATAAGTTTAAATTCGTCAAAATCCAATTATTAAATCTAAAGAAATTTGTAAAAAATAGAAAACAATTATTTTGAGACTCATTATAAAAGAAATCTTAAGCTAGTGTAAATATTAGAATTAAAGCAAAAGGAACTGTTCAAAAAATAATAATACTAATTTCTAATTTTATCATATGAAAATCTAAAGAAAGTATGAAGTTATAAATAATTAATATACTTTTATCTTTCTCAATAAATTTGTAATTATCAATTATAAAAAAAATATAATAGTAAAATAACTAATTTTTATATAAGCAAAGCATAAAATATTTAAAAGTGAGCTATTATTGCATATGAATAATTTTCTTCAAATATTAATAGTAAAAATGGTAGTAAACATAATAAAAAATATATTAGAAAACTATTATAGAAATTATAATAATTATAATAAAAATTTATATATAAAATTTATATTACAGATATTTTATATTTTATAATTATAAAATTGAAATTAAGGTAAATAGAAAAAAAATATGTTAAATATTTTTAGTTAAAGATACATATTTTTAAATTCTATAATATAAGTATTATAAATTGATATAATGCTATTTAGTGAGATTAATTTAAAATAAAAATAATAATTTTAAATAATTTATAAAGTTGCTAAATATTAACAAATAATATATCTTAATTTGAACAATTATTTCTTAAAATAATAATATCAAATAGTTTTTTTTCTTTGTGAATAATAAAAAAATTAAAGTATTATTTGAATTTATTATATCTTGATTTACCTTTTTTAATTGTAAAGTAATTAATAATATTTACTAAAAAATATAACTAAATCTCTTTAACAAAATATTATAAAAATGATAAAGATAAAGTTATAGTAACTTTAATAGATAGACAAATGTAAAATAAAATAATTATAGGTATAATATTTATTATTAAAAGGTTAACTTTTAGTTTAGAATGTATATGAAGTAGTATTTTTATTATTATAAAATATTTGTATTTTATTATTAACATCTATATTTTATTTAATAAATAAATAATTTTAATTTATATAATTTTATATAATTAATTTATCATAATACTAATCATATTTTTAATTTTAATTTATTAATATTTAATTTAAAGTTAATTATAAAATTATACAATTTATCATACTATTCTAAAAATAAGCATTCCATAATATACTTCTTTATAATAATTTTTTTATCTTATTATGCAAATTTTATTATTATTTGTTATCTTTATAATAATAAATATTTATTTATCAGAAAATGCTTATTTTCAAAATAGTATGGTAAATTTATTTATTATTAAATAAAATATAAATGTCATAATAAAATACAAATATTTTATTTTCTTTTTAAGTTCATTTAGATAATATTGAATTATATTATTTTATAGTTTTAAAATAGATAATGATATTTAGCTTATAGAAAAATAAATAAAAAATACTAGAAAAAAATTAATATAAAGATATTTTTTTAAAATATATTATAGTAAAATAATTTTTAAATAATTAATTATTATAAATTTAGAATAAAGCTAATAGTTAATGATTTGATTTTATTTTAAATGATAAATGAGAAGATAATATTTAAGTAAAATTTTTTTATCTATATAGTTCACTAAATGAATTTCATTGTTGATGAAATTTTTAAAAAATAAGCATTATAAAAAAAGTAATTCAATTAATTAGTTTTTTTTAATAAATTAGTATTTTAATGATAATCTTTATGATAAGCAAATAAAACTTTATAATAAATATACAATCATCCTCTTTTATATTTATACTTCTTAAGACCAAAATAAAAGTGTAATTATAATAAAAAGTAACTATATAGAGGATTTTTATATATTGTTA
>CAJVPQ010002356.1:0-14141 GCA_910591825.1 Funneliformis caledonium
AATGATCCTGTCTATGAAATGTTTGTCGGTAAAATAATTGTCGGTAAAATGGTTGTCGGTGAAATGAATGCGACCCATGATATAATACATGATTATAAAAATATCGTATAAGTATTTCATAAATCACCCTTTTCAATAATTTATCTATCATCAATAACAATCTAATTCTATCAGTTATTTATATAAATTTGTTGGTATCTTTCCAAGTTTATAAGGGATGCATAACGTATCCACAGAAAATGTACCTTTTTTATTTTGATATGAATAAGAGGAAAGAAAAATTTTTTCTAAATTTTACGCAAAAAACACCATAACACAAAAGAAAATGAAAAAAGAAACAAGAAAAATTATCTTATTCTATTATTATAAATTAAATTCAAAATGTTGGCGAAGCTTAATTGAAATTTTCTATAAAATATTTTTGGCTAACTGAATTTTAACCGGTTGCCGATTAAAATTTTTAATGACAGCTCCAACTACTTACAAAAAGGTTGATCAAGCAATTAAAATTAATTTTCATTGCATAAATTTGTATACTTTTTGTTTCAAATTTTAAAATTTTTTTTTCTTTAAAAAAAAAAAGCTATAATGATTTAATTCCTTTGCATCCTGCTGTTTCGTAGTTGAAATTTCATGTAAATATCATTATCGCATCCGAGAGTTTGTCTCATCAAATGCGTCTTTAAATTTATTTGTCGACTCCAAAGAATTGAATTAAAGTTGTTTGAATTTCAATTTTTGAAAACCTTCTGAATAATGGAAATCCATGAAGTGTTTAATTAAATGACGAGAATGTTCGACGCATGTCATTGTAATTTGAGGTCCTATTGTAGTAGCTTGAATAATTGATTAAATTTTACAAAGGTCAAACAACGTTAAGGATATCTTATATATATTTTATTTATGAGGCGGGTAAAATTTATCCTTTTATAAATCATGCTTACGGTCTGTATCTTTTATTGAAGATTATTAACTGGGTTGATGTATATTTTTTTCAATATCAGTAACTTCTGAAATAAAACATTACCTGAATTCAAAATTAATTAGTTTTTATTTTTTTTTTTTATAAAAAAATTGATTTTATGAATGAGAGAGGAGTGAACTTGTGATTAGGGATGCTAATTAATGGTCACGGTCATGACCGGTCATAACCGTGACCGATATCGGTCGGTCAAAGGCTCCTGACCGACCGATTCTGACCGATTTTGACCGACCGGTTGACCAACTGACTCGAGACTGAACCACCATGTTTTAAATAGTAAAAACACTTTGTATTAAAAATTTAAGAAAATCAAAGTTTTACTTTAATTATCTTTAAATTAAAATTTTGAAATTAAGTCCGCGATAATGCTGCGCCATTAAATAAATGACAAAGTAGTTTTAAAAAATGCCATGCTAGAATTGTTAAAGCAAGAATCAAAAATATAATATTTGCCTAAATTAAAACTTTCTATTAAGTCAAAACTGCTCAATTATTTTATTATTAACCGGTCGGTCAACCGGTCAGTTAAAATCGGTCAGTTAACTGGTCGGTCAAAGGCCTTTGACCGACCGTTGACCGACTACGACCGACCGTTACCATCCCTACTTGTGATATTCAAGTTTCTCTTAGTTAACTACATTAAAATTAAACTTACTAAAGTTGTAATATGGATTAAAGTTTAGACTCAATATAAATAAAATTTATACCTTAAAATTATATGATGTTTTATTCAAAATATAATGAAATTTGATATTGTTTTTCAATTAATTACAGCATCGTCGAACATTTCATGTGAATTTTAATATACGAGTCATTACATTCTCGTCGGTTCGGACGTCAAGTATTCATCCTTGAAAATAAGTTATATCATATTTATGATATATTAAATTATTCTGACCATTTAGATAAAAATCAACCTTTTTACTAAATAAATTAATCTATAAAAATATTATAAAATTAAATATCTATGCGATTTATTAAATGATTTTTTTGAAAAGCAAAACCAATATCTCTAAATTGTGTCGATCAAACATATATATCCATAGTAATAACTAAGGTTGCCTAGCAAAACCCTAAGGATTCGACAGATATCAAATCGAAACTAAGATTTGACGTTTTTGCCAAATCATTTTTTTAAAGGAAAATCGACGATGCGTGATAAACCATCAACCTTTGAACAATTTTCTTCAAAAATAATTGTGCATACACATTAACATAATTTTATTTTCAATACATTTCTTATTTTCATAATTCATCTTTTTTTACTGATCATTTACATGATGAATAAATGCGTATTTATCAAAAACTATTTTGTTAATTTCATCAGATAATACTAGATAGAATAGTTAATATTTTTATTTTATTTTTCATGTAAATCACAAGCTCCTCTAAATGTATTATTTTTAATAGATTTCGCCTCACATCACATCTAAGAATACACAATTATATTAAGAAATAATAGCAATAATATTTTTCTAATATATTAAAAATGCGATAAGAAATTTTTATCAAGAAAAATCTGAAAGCTTAATCAGAAGAACATATTGAGTCACTTTTTTTTGAATCCATTCCGTTTCTTTATTCCATCCTATATATATAGTATCTTTTGTTGTGTGATATTCTTGCTTACAATAATTATCATATATTTCATCTATGTCTGGAACAACGAAATAAAGATGGATCGGTGAACCATTATCCAATAGACTTCTCATTTCTTGAAGGCCGTTTACCTACATTATACTTATAATCAGTTTAATAGTAATTATTACAAAGCTAATAAAAACCAATATTACCTTAATATTATGTGTTTTTGCGATTGTCATTTGATATAAATGATGACTAGACCCATTATAGTTAGGCGTAAGAGCATCAAAAGATTTAAGATTGTTCTTGTCGGGAAAATTATATTCCATCGAAACTATTTCATCAATATTATGGAATACATTTTGTTTCAGCTCTTGGAGTTGTAGTATTTCGCAGTTACCAGTGCTTAAGTTTCGCACTTTAAATGTTCCACCTTTTCGCAATAAGTCGTGAGCCATCATTTCGAAGAATTTTCCAGACAACGGAGCAGCAGCACCTCCTGCAAGGTTTTTGATTAAACTAATAATACTGTCTTTTGTAGAATTTTTGTATTTTTCATACAAAGCCTTAGATATAATTTCTGAAGCAGGAATAAACTCCTTATCCGTAAAATTTTGTTTAGGGCGAATGAGTATTGCTTTACCGGAATATTTTTCTCCTAAATCTTCCCCTTCATTCTTAATGTAATCATTAACATTACATTTAGCTATTACGTCACTAATCTTCGGTTCCTTATAATATTCGCAGAAAATCCGTCGTGGTACACAACCCCATACGTTAATCAATTCCTTGACTCGTTCTTCAGGTATACTATTGTAGTTCAACTTCCATACGTCCAAGATTTCCTTCTCTACCCATAAAGATGAGTAATATTTCATAACACCAACTTTCTTCTCAAATTCATGCCACCGGTCATTTCTTGGCGTTGTTAATAATAGTGTAAATTTTGTACCAACATCAGTAGGTGCTATTGAATCTACAATGTAATAGCTATTTACTGGGTCTTCGGAGATTAGGTCAGAAATGATCATTACGCTTTTGTTTGGTTTAATACGAAGAATCAAACCTTCATCAGTGTTTTTGCATAATTGTTCAAAAATGATATCTGTTTCTTGGTACCGACGCATTATAAAAAAAGCGAAATATAATGAGAAGTGTGTTTTACCAGTGCCAGGCGTTCCGATTATAACACACCCATTTAAGCTCAGATTCTCACGGTCTGTTTCAATCAATTCGATCATCTTGAGATATGATTCTTTGATGTAGATACATTGCTTTGTAACTCCGCGAACTATTGCTTCTGGGAGTTTGCATAAGCGTAGAAATTTTGCACATTTATCCAACTTAATATGACCTGAAACTACCAACTTACATTCCTCCCCTTCGTTTAACCTAACTTCCACTGGTTTACCGTCATTTAATATTAATATGTTTTCAGAATTTATCATTACGTTATTCTTTAATACAATTTTATCCTCTTCAACATCCATGTAACACGAATACGGTTCAGAATTCAACACATTTTCGTCAATATAACCCGGTGGCATTATGCAAATAATTTGCGAATTATAAAGGTTTAACCAAAATTCGCAATAACGAGGAGGAGCAAGTTTACGAATAGACTCTTGAAAGCCACCTGAACGTTTCACTTTATAAAAAGAAAAATGTAATTTAGATATCTAAAAGGATATTTGACACGTTATGTTGAACAATTATTACGATGCAAAGACTTACCTTGCAGTTCATCTAAATTAAAGGCACATGATAAAGAACAAAAAAAGTTTAGTCGTAACGTCACAAACAGTATAATGGCAAATTATTCGATAACATACCGGATATATTACTAAGGAAATCTTTCAAAAGGCCCTTTTTATCTTCAGGCTTTTCGTGACTTTTAAGGGCCAAAAGCAACCTATTTTCTTTTTCTGGATTGTTAATAAGATGTATTTGTAGTATTTTAGATTCTTCTTTTTCGAGAAGGCTATCAATGATTTCGTAAATGTTAGACATATTGTTAAAGATTTGGTTTGAAAGAAGTAAATATAATGAAAGCAGATTTTCTGGAGAGGTTTGTATTAGACTTGTTGATATATATATATGATTCGGAATAACCTTTTATTATACTACATTAATTATGTGAACGCGTTAGTTTTGTTATAACGCGTTGCAGAATGTGACACGTGGTAATGCTTATATAAGATAATTTGATTGATGTACTGCGCCACACTTTGGGCGTGTATCAGGTGATCTAGTCCACTGCGTCGATCATAAACTGATGATTTTTTCGGCAAAGATCAAAATGCGACATAGTAATATATCTGAGTTGTTTTGGAATATCATGTCAAATTTATTCTTTCGTGACTAGGAATATAGATAGGAAAAGACTATGCCTATGTGAACTGAAGATGGGATTTTAAATCGTTTACAAAAATTCACATCATCAAAAGGATACCTTCGCCAATTACATAAAAAAGATTTTCGTTTAGTAAATATTCTACTTAGCCAAATTTGATTAATCGTTCCATATTACGTCATAGATTTCATATTACAAATTAAACATACTTTTTTAATTTGTCTTTGGCCAACTTACCAAATCGTTACATCAAACTTTTTAACCTTGGCCAAATTTATAAATCAGCTATTATCGTTATATTAATTGTAGTGATCTGACCTACTGGAATCAATCGAGTTTGGAACTAGATAGGGAGCTGACCTGTAATGGGAAAGTGCCGCATCTTCTGTGAGTAGTTAAGCCATTGGGTAGCATCTACAGTAATGGTAGATATTGTGAAACGATGACATAAGTCATTAAGTTTCAGTTGGTTGATATTGCACTATCTTCAACCATCGTAATTTCTAGAGAGTTAGAGGTTGGGTTCGATTCCCAAGTTGTTTGACGGTATGGCGAGCTTGGTTCATATCCTTGAACCTTGACCCCTCTATCCAGTAGTACGGCTGAATACCAAACGATGCCAATTTACCATGTCATTGTCTATGGAAACTTAGGAGTGTACTATGTCGGTACAACACCTGTTATGCTGGTGTTTAGATACACTTGGCGAGTTTAAATGGACTAACGCAAGTGGTAAGTACAGTGAATAGGGTATAACCATCCAAAAAGGTGGTTCAACAATCGCTAGCTATCAGAATATAAAAAAAGAAAAAAAGAAGTTATTATCGTTATATTAAAAGACGCAAATTACTGACTTTCTTTTTTTCTTTAAATGTATAAGCAATTTTTTTTCGAAATTATGCAAGAATTATATTGAAATATTAGATGAAGAATACTATGATGTGATGTTTGAAATTGGAGACGAAGTCCATATAAAAGAATTTCGTGCACATGCTATCATTTGAGCAATCGTTCTTCATATTTCGTACGAAATTTTCTGAAAAGGAGAAAATTGGTGATGGCTTGTTTCGTATGAAATTTCCAAATATTTCACCGGAGATCTTTTCAAATTATTTTAAAGTAAGTAGCTATATTATGATTTCTATTATCATTTATAAATGATATTTCAAAACCTTTCTTATTTAACAGAAATATTTATGGCGACATCATTAAATTATTATGAATTTCATTTACAAGAATTTGAGAAAAAGTCCGAATGGATTGATAAAAATTTTGACTTGGTTCACAGAACAGTCCAAAATTGACTTGTTTTACAGAATCGCAACAATATTACATAAATTTAATGTCTTCATGAATATTAAAGTCATCAGATTTTACCTCTCTCGACGAAAAATCATTAGTCACTTATTACAAAAAAGTGGTTTACAAATGGAAGAAATTGACATTTAGTTGTCCTTATTAAAATGGGTTCTTAAGAGTAATCCCACACACATTATAGCAAGATCCTTCAAATTGGATAGATGAGAAATTTAGATTAATCGCAAGTACGTCGTCTTAACCTCATATGAACAAGTTTACCCTTACAACAAAATACTTAAACCTAACCTTATTAAAATATTTCTGGATCCTAATAGCGAAACTCTCAAAAATAATTATCTGGCTCCTAGATATTATGGACAATATATAATATTAAATTATTATTTTTTTATATTTATTTTGTTTATCACTTAATAAAATACACATCAAAATTGTTGAATCTATTTAGTTGACATCTCCAATACTGCTGAAGCGCTCACGCCTTAAGCAACTATCGCGGAGAAAATCCAAAATAGAACGGTTAGTTTACAGTATGTATAAATACATTATTTTAAATTAAGCTTTCCTTTATACAAATTCTAAATTTATTATTATTAAATAGCAAATGATTTAATGCGATTCGAGTTCATCACATATACATATACCTACTCGAGACGGGATAAAGATCCTATTGTTCGTAATATATGTCCAGTTTACTTTAGGATCTATTGGGAGATCAAGATTATTAATAATTTGAATAATTTGGATATATTGATGTCATCTTATGTTTTATTTACATTTATTTATTATTATCTTAAAATATTATGTTTATCATCAATTCCTGTAAAATGTAAACAGATTGTACGGTTCACTAATAAGAAAAGTCTAAAAAATTGATTAATTCCGATGCAGAAGATGAAATTCCTGTGAAATGTAAAGAAATTCTAAAAAAGTATCTCAAGAATTGATGAACTTGAATATAAAGAACGGGAATCTTGGCTCTAAAAGAAATTGAAATTGATTTAAGAGAACAAAATTCATTTAATGGAATTATCAAATTTTGAAAAGGAGCTTGAGTTAAAACTTGTCAAATCTTAAATTTTATTATATTAATACATTAATTGTCGTTGAATGGAGATTTAATAAATAAAGTAAATTTACAATTATTGAGTAATGATGTAAAAAATTAAAAACTAAATTATGTATTATGAAATATAGGATTTGGTTACACAATCGATTTTAAGTTAGTTGTAATTGACTGAACACACTTAAAATTATTAAAATATTCTACATAACAAAATGAATTCTTGAAAAATTTTTATTTATAATAATTATTCTAAAATATCACGTTAGAATTTAATAAAAGCAATTGAATTAAAGAACATTTGTTAAATATAAACCTTTACATAAATTTCCAATCAATCAATCATATGAATGCTTGAAATATGTTAATACTTAATTTGAAAAATTTGTATATAATGCACAGTAAGTTGTTATCTGTCAGGATATTCTAATTGGAATGTTAAAAGAATTTGTATTATAACTAATTGAATATGAATGATATGAATGACAATGCGAAAATTAACAAATTGTGCAAGTAATTTTTATTATTTAACTTTCTAATATAAATATTAGAATTTTCGAAACCAAACATTTTCTTGTATCTTTAGCATATAATAGAATGTACAATAATTTGAAACAAGAACAATAATAAGCAAATCTAGAAGCAAATATTAATAATAGTTATAAAAAAAAATAAACCCTTTAAAATATAATTCTAATCATGAAAATTCGATAATGCCAAATTTTTCTAAAATTACGATTTGTTATTAATAATGTATTATTATAGTTTATCAATAGTTAGTACAATCGCATAATTGTGTGAATGGTGTCGGCCTGTTATTTTAATACATTTGAATGTAATTTATGTAATGAATCATAAAAATGAATGTTTATTATTCGACATTAAAAAGTAAGGTTCCAATTTTTTATTTTTTTATTTGAAGTCATAGACTCAAATTTTGATGTTTTCAACCCGAATTAGTAAGTTAAATCTTGATTTTAAAAACAACAAAATCGAATAAAGAAAAAATACTTATACCAGAAAAAATACCGATTGAAAAATTGACCAAACTAATAATGATATGATTTTATTTATTTTTGAATAAATTCCTTCCTTATAATATTGTATACCGTAGAGCTGACTAAATCACCCCATGCAAAATACCCTCCTAAGGTTTGTATCGAAAATTTGTAAAGATCCCCCCGACTTTATAATGGTGAAATCAATTGTGTGACCAGACCACTATGTAAATACCCGGGTGTTTATTACTTATCCCCCGGCTATAAGTAAAATTTTACTATTCCAATTAGCCGGCTAAATGAATTATCAACTTTCTTAATTTTCTTCTTATTTTTTTTTACCACCATTCACAAAGTTAAATTAAATCTTGAATTGTTTCCATTTTGCGCCAACTTTTTATTAGAGTTAGCAACAACAAATTTTCGTTTCTCAAATATATGACTTATTGTTAAAAATGTATATATATGTTCTCGGAAAATACTGTATAACTTATTTACCCAATACCAGATTCCGTTACATCCATGTTAAAATTGATCACTTAAATTCAAACGAAAGAAAAATTGAGAAGTGACGTAAAATCGAAGATTCGCGGCGATTGCAGGCCGATATACAGTCAGAACTCGTTATAACGAACTCTTGATTATTTCAGATGTTGATAATCTGTGACTTTAATATAATATATATTAGAATTAAAAAGCACTTGTAGTGTTGTATATATTTAGCTTAAACAATAATAGCTTAGTTATAAAAATATAAATATGTAGCTTTAATTAGTTATAATTATTTTCATTTTGAATATTACTATACTTATAAAATATTACAAATACAGGAATCAAGATAAATTAGCATTGTCCGCATACATATTTTGCTTTATTCTACATATTTATTCAACATATTTATTCAACATATTTATTTCCGATTACAGATTATATCCTAGATAAATTATTTCTCGTCTGACATTTCCCTCCCTTTACTCCTTTCCCTCCACAAATGAAGATGGTATCGCCCATCCAGGAGCTTCAGGTGGTGTTTTTGTATTGTCTTAATTGCATTATCGTCATACCATCGTTTTCTTTAAATTTTTATGCGTTGGATATTTTCGCCATCATCACCATCATTATCTGCATGTCTAAACAATTTTTAAACCTATAATACAACAAATAAAGAATAAAATTTAGTAAATGATATAAGGTTAACGTACATGCATATCCGTTTCATTTTTATTTTTTGGATGGATACATCATCTTGCGGATATTTCATCTGAATGAAATAATATAGATCGTCATTTACGAACCTAGGTTGTTATTGTTACGATTAAATGTAATTCCGGCCGAAATCTTTATAACTTCGCTTGAAAATCGTTCATGATTATTATAATTAGTCTTTGACGATCATTTGTCAGACTGTCACGGTGCCAGATGTCAAGATGCCAGTTTGTCAAGTGCCAGTATGACAAATGGTCAAAATGCCAGGCTGGCTTAATTAAAATTCTTTTATATATATCGAGTCGGAAATCCTAAAACAGCTCAATATCCCATGCTCGCCTTTAATATATTTCTTTGAAAAACATTCCCTTCGCAATCCTCCTTTTACACCTTTGCGATAATTTCAATTTTCGCCCTTTTAATTTTATAATTTCGCACTTGTAACACCGTTTATTATTTTTATTTTAATTTCCGATTTTATTAGTATTTCATTATACAATTTTTATGTAACAGTTTCGTAATTTGCGCAGTTTTAATTAGAATTTGACATTTACTTATAATATATTGACATAGCGAAAGTGTAGAGCGCCGACGTTGAGGCAACACTGATTAATTTGATAATATTAAATAAATATTTGTCATTATTACTTCATTTTTTTTCAATAAAAACCTTCTGCTTACATTACAAATTGTTTATAAATACATAAACGAAAGAGAATTGCGAAGGGAATGTTTTTCAAAGAAATATATTAAAGGCGAGCATGGGATATTGAACGTTTTAGGATTTATAAAAGAATTTTAATTAAGCCAGCCTGGCATTTTGACCATTTGTCATACTGGCACCTTGACAAACTGGCGCCGTGACAGCCTGGCAAATGATCGTCAAAGGGACTAACTATAATAATCATGAACGATTTCAAGCGAAGTTATAAAGATTTCGGCCAGAATTACATTTAATCGTAACATTAATATATGATCGATCTCGCGTTTTCATCTTTCTTTTTCATTAAAATAATTAAAATAGGAATAAAAGTCCTATGGGTAATCTGATATATCCTAAAACTGATACTTACATTGGAACGATTCTTTTCTATTTTTGACCAATCGATATTTTGAGAAATAGAAATTTGGCAGGATTTTTTCTGTGCCGATGTAATTGTTGAAGGACATATTTAAGTTCAACTTGGTCATATCTGATTCTTCGAATTATTGTCCTATCGATAGCTGGCGCGAAATTTTACTCCAATAGCTTCGTATGATCAAGTAACGGTGAATCATTAAGACCGGAAAGTTTCTGAACCACTTCATCCTAAATTTACAAAATTGTTAATTATTAGTTAATTTAAATCTGAGCAAATGTTATTTATCGTATCCCTAAAGACTTATAATGCTCAGCAGTCACGTCATTCGAGTATTTCATGTTACTTTTGATCTTATCTTCCATTTTTCGCTCAATAACGTTGTTTGAATTGAATTAATCACTATTGTTAAATAATAAATTAAAAAAAATGACCTTTTATCTATCACTTCTTACGTTCCTATTATTTCTTTTCGGGAGTTATGTTACCAGAATTCTATTGGTTACGGATAAGTTCCTAGAGCTTCTGTCAGGACTACTGCTGCGTCCATGACTTCGACTCCAGATAACCTTGCTTCAACTTCTTCCATTTCTATTTTGAAGTGGACTACGACTTCTACTAGTTCTCATTTAATAAAGAATTAAATTTTTATCCTGAAAATCAAATTTTGCTCAAATTATCAAAGACATAAAAATATTGAAGTATTCTCAAAAATAAATTCAATAGAGTTTTAAGGGAACTTAAAATTTTGACGAAAATCAAAAATTAATTAAAGGTTATATTCATTTAATAAAATCAATTCTTCGCAAACATGATATTTGGCACAGTACTGCACGCAGTAATAATAATAATAATATAAAACTCTTACTGATATGCTGTTTGGTTTTCAAAAATATAAAGATTCTTATTTTCATTTTGTCTACGGATTAAATCCATATTTAGGATAAACGATAAGATAATGATTGAAATCTGGGAGTTTTCAGAATGTCTCGTCAGACGCGAGATTAACCTTTTTATGCTGAAGCTTCCTAAACAAGTAAAAAACTCAATAAACTTGACTCATTTTCAGAAGTTCTTTTTAAGACATAATATGACCAGAACCAGGATAATTAAGTTTGCAAATGGAAATTCCTGCTCCTTTGACAAGTGATCGATCGTATCAAAATGTAGAACCTACTATAAAGTGAAAAATTTCAAGATCTAAAATAAAAGAATTTTTTATTGATTAAAGAAGATCCAAAACTCTATGTAATTCAGTGACGCATGTGTTCTAAACAGATCCATGAGATACTCTAATGAAACCTGATTACATATATTAATCCAAGAATGCGCTTGAACATTGACGCATTAAGTGTAACCATGGGTATGAAACTTACTTGACTCCTTATTTATTATGGAAATCTTTAAGTTGTGTGCTTCTCCTCAAGCGATCAAACCGAAATGAGTACCTGCAGTAGAAATCCAAGATCTAAAAAATAATATTTTTTGAAGTAATACAGTGACGCATGTATTCTAAACAGGTTCATGAGATACTCTAACGATACCCGATTACACATGGGTATTAATCCAAGAATGAACTTGAACAATTGACGCATTAAGTGTAAACATGGGTGTGAAACTTACTTGACAATGAAATTGATTTGTTATGAAAATCTCTTTGTAAGAATGCTCTCGACAAGCGATCATATTGCAATGAGACATTTTCGGTAGCTCTCTTTAGGACATGACATTGCGGAAATCTGGGAATTTTAAAATGTAAACATCACCTCGTCAGAATGCAAGGTTAACCTTTTTATATTGACGCTTCACCAAAGCAATTAAAAACTTAGCATATTTAGAACTCTTTAGGGCTTGTTAGAATCTGGGGTGTTTTATGCGAAGTATCGCCTAAGCTAGTACAAAGCTCACCCTGTTTGCAGAAGTTTTTTTTAAAAATATGGTTTGATATCTGGGATGTAAACTAAAGCTCGTTTTCAACCTTTTTATGCCTAATACTCAATAAAGCTCATTTTGCTTGTATTTTAGGAAGGTTACAGAAAACAAAAGAACAAGAAAAAAAATAGCATTTGGACCTACTAAAAAGTAATAATAATAATAATTTTTTTTAAAATAAAATAATATTGCGAAAAAGTTTTCAGATAACTAATTAAATGTTTCATTTTTAACCTTAGTTCTAACCATGTGCTAGATTTCCTAAAATGGTTTTGACTAGGAGAGTGGATCGTTAGATTAAAAATCTCAAGTGCGATTGGTGAGATAGTTATTAGTATTTATTTTAGCAGAATACATTGTGTGCCTGATAGTCTTATTATATTATATTGATTCTTATTTTTCTTAATCATAACAATGAATCAACTTCAAATAAATATCGTTTTTATATAAACTAAAAGATAATAATAACCAAATTAATATTTTCTCATTATAATATAAAACTGATTTGATCATGCAAAACAAAAGTTAACATTAAATAAATTTCTTTCTGCTATTTTCTTTCCAATTATAAGAACCTAAATTGAATGTATAGCATAAAAATTAATGCATCATCCTGCAGGATTTTGATAAAGTTTGTAATCAGTATTAAAAATCATAAAAGAAAATTTTGTATTAGCTATAATTAATTAAAGCTAATAAATTCGAAATATATTAATAAATATAATTATTAGGATTAAACTTTTGCTTAACATTTCTTATATAAATATTATTTCTTTAATCAACTTTCAATATTTAATTAAAATTTTTAAATAATTATTCAATAACTATAAAAGAATTAATGAGATATAAAAACACTGATAAAATATAATGTTAATATAAAATTTTATAATCTAATATGTATATTTTATGTAATTTATTACTAATTATTCCTATTATATTTAGAAATTATATCAAAAATCTTTTATCTAAAAAAAATGATCAATATAATAAAGATTTTAAAAATGAAATAACTAGATTTTTCAAAGAAATCTAAAAAAAAAATAAAAATAAAAATTCGACAACCTAAATTAAAATCTACAAAAACTAATGAAAATTAATCATTAATTCTTAATATATAAAAAAAAATAAAAGCTAAATTTAAATAAAACTTACAAATATATAATTTTATTCGTTATCACTAGTCAAAATAATCCAAATCAGCTAAAAATCAGATGGCCGATTTTAGGTCAATTTTATAGCCAATTTTCCATATTTTCTGATCGGCACAAACAGGTGCCGATAGACACTGATCAACCCAATCGGATATGATTATTCAGCATCAATTCAAAACTTAAATTTAATCATAAATCAGCCTAAAACTGGCCTCAATTTGGCAACAATTTAGACGTCATAGATGCTGATCGACTCCAATCGGACATAGCCATTCAGATTAAATTCAACCATAAATCAGCCTAAAATTGACCTAGATTTAGCATCATTCAGCATTAATTCGGAATTTAAATAACCATAAATTAGCCTAAAATTGGCCTCAATTTGGTATCAATTCAGTTAAATAAGCATATAAAATCGATATATTATATTTATTAATTTTATTAAATATTATAATTTTATTAATAATAAAAACCTA
>CAJVPQ010002357.1:0-14137 GCA_910591825.1 Funneliformis caledonium
TCTACGAATGGAGGCCATAATGCGATGAAATAGAAAATAATTATTCAATAAAGGAAGTTTAACGGAATTTGAAACTTTGCTTTATTCAAAATAAAATATGAGAGATATTTATTAACATTGGTTCCATAGATTAATTTAGTTTTGAGATGATGACGATCAAAAAGAAAAAAATGTTACACCACATCGTAATAAACACTTCTAACCAATAATAAATTTTGCATATTGAAATGCATATTTGAAACTTGCGGATCAGTGTTGGCCTTTGGCCAGTGGCCATTTGGCTAATTTGGCCGGTAACAATTGCTAAAAAAATTTTAGCCACAGCCAAATGCCAATCAATACACCTAGTTATTTGGTCATTTTGGCCATTGGCCACGGCCAAATGGCCAAATGGCCAAAAAAATTCCCCGGTCGCGGCCAAATTCCAACAGAGGGATATTTTTATATTAAATTGCCTTTAATTTATATTTATTTTGTAATCTTGAACCTCTCTAACACTATGATATAAATAATCGTAAGGGAAAAAAAATGACGGCATTTTTTATAATATACCAATTTAGAAATCCTGAAGTGGTCATTTGAACACTCCAAAGTGATCGTTTAAGTGAGCATTTGGAACATTTGGGATATCCGAAATGTTTATTTAGACGAATGCACTTTTGGAGCAAGTGCATATCTTCGCATTTCGGACATTTGGAGATCGTAAAATTTTAGCATTATGTCCGAGAGAATGTTCTTTTTCAAAACAATATGGCCTAGCGTTAAATTTTCAATTTTTGCAGATTCCTGATACCAGTTAAAATTCTTGTTATTTGGAACCGGCTAATTATTAACCGCCGGTAATTATTTTTAAAATTTAGTTATACGGTTTAACCGAAAATGGTTAACCGGTTAAAATTTTAATGACGGTTCCAATCACTAGCATTATCATTAATTTCCAATACCAATAAAATGATTTTTTTATTACAAAAAATCATTTTTACTTGATTTAATTACTAATGATTTAAAAAAAAAAAAAATTATTACTTATTGGAATAAATTAAGAATTTATAAAATATTAAATTTTAATCTTTAATGATCATGAATATTTAAAACTTATAAAAAATATAGATACTTTAATAATTGATGAAATTTAAATGGTAAATTTATATTGTGCATCGAAGTTATTCTGGTTATCTGCTTTTCTAAATCCATTTCAGTCCTTCATCACTTTTACAATAAAAAAATAATTCTGCTTACAGAGCGATAATTTCCGTAAATCATCCGTGTTTGTTAATTTTGAAACTTAATTTCGGTCAGGTTGTCATTTGCCAAAATGCCTCCTGGCCTTATAAAGAAATTTTATATATACGATGGGTAAAGATAACTTTTTTTTTTTTTTTTTTTTAGAAATAAAAAATAGTATACGGGCTTGCTGAAATATTATTCCCTTTAACGTTAATAACAAAAATAAATTGTTATGAATTGATTGATGTGTCATTCGACAATGGAGTACCTACTTATTACATAAATAATAACGCGATGAAAAATATTCGTGGGTTTTAAAGGAATATTATGCCATGTTGTAAGATTCATGCAGATCATCCTTATGTTTCAAAAGAATTCACATGATCAGGTAAAAATGGTCCCTTGCAAATAATTAAATTTTTTTTTTAAAATAATAAAAAAAAAATTAAGGAGTTGAGCTGTCTTCATGCAAAACCAATTTTAGTCAATACGGAAGAACAGAGGTGTGAAAAAAAATTTGATAGTGATAATCCTTCATGTGCAGTGATGTGCACTTAGAAGATTGGAAGTATCCTTGGAAGCACTTTTGGAAGGGTTGGAAGCATAATTCTCTATTAAATTCATTTGGATTGGAAGCTTCCAATCAAATTTTATACTATTGGAGAGAATAAGTAACAAGATTTTTATGGATTTGAAAGTTAGATGATTTATAGGAAATATTACAAGTTAGCTTACTTCAACTAAGATGGTCATTGGGATACCTTTGAAGGCAAATCGTTATTTATTTTTTAAGTTCCATTATTGTTCTTTTTTTGAAGATAATAAAATTATAAGTTTTAGGTATACGACATCATTTTTCACTTGAATTATTTATTAATAGCAATACTAACCTGGTTAGGCCATGCAACTTCGATTTTTCACTTTTTCAAATTTTAACAAAAAAAAGTTTATATATTAAAAGTTTATAATGTGACTATAAAGTGTAATTTTATTGGTAGATTAAATTAAACTTTATTATATTATCGTAATTATAACTCATTAGTTTAATGCAGCTTCCCAAGCAATACATTGTGCTGAAACTTTTCTCCAACTAATGCTTTTGATGGGTTAAACTTCACTTCAAAATCTGCTTCCCACCAGTCAGGTGATAAATATAGAATCGATATATTTCCAAAAAAATCTTTTATTTTTGGTATTTTATCAACAGGTAAATCTTCCAACCTTTATAATTGTAACTTATTTTACATGTATAATAGGCATTCGGATTTAAGATGATTTTGAAATGAAAAGTGATTGTCGTATAATAGGAGGCCGGGCAAAGAAAATTTAGATAAAATTTTAAAATTGACATGGTCACCTGGTTTTTTTTTTTTTCTTTTTCATACACAAATAAATTACACAAATAAAGATAAATCTATGTAAATCTTCTTTCGCCGACAAAATCTGATGTGCCGATTTTATTATGTAAGGTCACATGATATAAATTTTAGTATAAAAAAAAAAAATTTTCGTAAACTGACACGACCATTTGAAAATTTACTTTTGCACGGCCTTGTCCCCTTAAATATTGACCAATCAAATGGCATAATATTTATATATAAACTTTTTTTATTAATAAAAAATAATCATTAATAAACTCCGGGTCGATTTTAAAATTTCAATGTTACGTGAACCGAAAAATAAAAGTTGCATGGCCTTATATAAAGTTGATTATATAGGAGCAACAAATACTTTTTAGTAAAAGGAAAATTTTGAGAATGCGATTGTATTGTATAAAGTGTTACTGGTTTGGTTCAATGCATTTTTTTGAATGACATTTAATCTCCTTCCCACTCAAAATAAATTTATCACGGCATGAAATTAATTAAATAGGGGAGTCCTTTATTTGTATTTTGGTATTTGTTTGATTGTCGCATAATATACATATATAATTTTTAAAATCTAAAAAAATAATTATCAAAAAAAATTATTAATTGAAAATTATTGAGCCGTCTGTCAAAAACGCAAAAAAAAAAGCCGTTCGTCTTATAATAAGTTAATTCACCATCGAACATTGGCATATAACCCCGTAAAAAATTTCCCGATGTAATTAAATATATTGAAATTAACAGTATATTCACGAAATCGTTATTTTATCTTAATTTCTAAATCATAATTCATAATATTGGAATGGATTCTTTTCGTCATATACATAATGTAATTTATATTCATTTTTCTCTAATCACTTTATTGCAATAATTCATCATATTCGTTCTTTTGAAGTTTTATAGAAGGTGCGAGTATATAACAGGTTAAGCTAAACTCCATTTGAATTTCGATTTTCAAGCAGCTAACTTTATTTGGAAGACAAGAAGCGGTTAGATCCTTTTTTAAGTGATTATTTATGGAAAATTACGGCAGGAAAAAATTTAAACCGAGAGCTGTGTAAAAGTATTGGTAAATTTTCATGTCAAGAAAGTAAAATTAAAGCCCCGACCAAAAAAAAAAAAAATGGATTCAAATAATTTAGAAAAAAAACCTAAAAAAATTTGGTAGCGAGAATTAAGGAATTAAAGCAAAAATTCAGATATTTAGAAAAAAAAGTTACAAGGCAAGAAGAAACCAAAGTCAATATTAATAACTTGGAAGAGAATTTTAAAGGGCGAGAAGAAACTAAAGCTAATATTAATAAACTAGAAGAAAAGGTTAGAGAACGAGAAGAAGAAACTAAAACTAAGCAAAAAATTATTAAAAATTTAGAAGAAAAGGTTATAGAACGAGAAGTGGTGTCCAAAGAAAAACAAAAAATTATTAACGAATTAGAAAAGAGAATCGGAAATCTTGAATCAATTATTTATGATGTAACTATTACAGATATTAATAAGGTTGACATATTGAACACTTTAGGTGGATTGCAAAGATATCGAAATTTGACAAAATTCAAATGTAACAATTCTCAAATAACAAACTTACCAACATTGCCAAAATCCTTAACGGAACTCGTTTGTTATTAAACTCAAATAACAAGATTACTAACATTACCTAACTCCTTAACCTCCTTAACGACACTCGATTGCTATGATACTCAAATAACAAGCCTACCAACATTACCTACCTCCTTAACTTATCTTAACTGTTCTAAAACTCAAGTAGCAAGCTTACCAAATTTACCTAATCCCTTAACGATAATCGACAACTTCCCTACAAACTTCTAACACCTTGATGCAAAATAGCAATTTAGTTTTTTTGTTTTAACTAAAATTTGTTACTTTTTAAACTTAAATAATAAATGATCGATCATTTAATTCACAACCAATTTTCATTTTCAGTTGTTTAGAAAGATATTTGAGAATTTAAATTTAAAGAACTAGCGATACAACCTATTCCCTAACCCTTTCTCAAAATTAATCTCTTCTTCTGATGAATTTTATGATGTTATTAATTCTTTTTCTAATATAATTACATAAAAGAGACGAATTTTGTTAGTAAGACAATTTTTTTTAAAAAAAAAAGAATAAATATTAAATGAATTTACCTGAACGAATTGAAACAAAATGAATGATTTATGAAAAAAGATAATAAACAAATAAAATATAACCAAATGAACAAGTTAATGTAAAAATGGGCTCTTTGCTTTTTGGAGGACTATCATGATCAATTGAGCTTCAACTACCTCTTGATAGGATTGATAAGAACGGATTGATTTTGCAAGAATTATTGCATTTGCAACGGGATTGATAGACTTCTTCCAAGGATCACGAAGTACTGAAAATTTAGACCTATAGTCGCCCGATTTTCAATAATAAATAAAAAAATTCATCTAAAGTTTTTTTTTGGATTTATATTGATAATGAATTACAAAGGTTGAATTACAGATCGAGAAAATTTTTTATTCAAAATATAAAATTACTTTGTGCATACATATCTCATATTTTGACTCAACCAAACGACCTTTAAATGCATAAAGTATGCAAAATACAATATCAATAAAATTAAATGGTCATTAACTTCAACCATCTAAAATTTCCAATGATAATAGTATAGAAATAATTTATAATAATTCAAACGATAAAATGTTTAT
This sequence comes from Funneliformis caledonium, assembly GCA_910591825.1. Classification (NCBI taxonomy): domain Eukaryota; kingdom Fungi; phylum Glomeromycota; class Glomeromycetes; order Glomerales; family Glomeraceae; genus Funneliformis; species Funneliformis caledonium. The sequence goes on from CAJVPQ010002357.1 coordinate 5,288, forward strand.
TAAAGTATTATAAATGTATATACTGTATGTATTACAATTAAAATTTAAGGAAGATTATTTTATTTACTCTTAAAATTAAATTAAGCTCATATTTATACTGTAGTAAATAAAACATAAAAAGATTTTAAAGAAATTTTCTTGGAAAGTAAATGTTATAATTTTGCGTGAATTTACGTTTTTTCCTTACAATACAAAATCGAAAAGTAAACTTCAAATTTAAATTGTGAGTATAAGCTTATTTAGTCTTTTATTGTTGTAAAAATAACACTTGTGGTCAGGGAGCCACATCGGGCATAGTCAATAAAGAAATATTGAAAGAAGTATACAGCGAAAACAGTTTTTGAAGTCAGTATTACAGATAAAAGGTTTAAATAATACTTATCTTATATAAGACTAATAGACCTGCTGAATTTGAATATTAACTCCTCCGGTTTACATAATATGTTATCTTTGATCAGAAAGCCACATAAATAATAGTTATTCAGCACGAAGTTTTTTTTTTTTTAAAGTTACAGTACCCGGTACTATGAAACCATTAGCAGATAGTACTATTGAGGTGTAAACCTCGACTCATCCTAGGCCCCCTCTAAGTCGTGACTAAACACATTAGTTCTAGCCAGAACTCGCCCTATTGATATTGGTCGAAGTTTGCCACCTAGGTTGACATCCCCAAAAGCTAGCCCCCAGAGTCCCTAGACCTCAGAACTACTGTCAAATTTGGATAGAGGGATCACTTCAGCCACAGGTACTTTTGTCAGATTTTCTCCATGCTTACTATTACCTCTGCCCGGTATTAGGGTATTTTTTACACATGACCGTGAAGGCTTAGATGTAATCATCATTTATAGAATTTTAGAAAGATAGGTGGTTGTCGTACCCATATTGTTAAATTCACCCGGGAATTGAACCCAGCCTCTACCCTAGTGACAGCTCAATTGGATAGTGCTGCAGCAGTGCAATGCAGTCTATTATCACCATAGCCACCTGTAGGTAGTACCCAATCTACTAATTACTGGTTAACCACTTCCTTACTTATGTAAGGCCCCTGAAGTTGAAGACATGAGATAGTATCCATTACAGACCTATCAGCAAAGTCAAGTTTATGTCGATCCCTGGCTTTATTTGCATCTACTTGTTCTTCAAACACAGTATTAAAACATGATCAATGTCGATCAATAAATTGATCGATCAGTTTCTAACATATATTAGTATATACGTCTACGTATTTAGTTACATATAAAATTCTTAAAAAAATCATCTAGTTTATGCTTCAGCTAAAGCCTGAACCTGTGGCTATTGCAGTGTAACCCATAATAGGAACTCAGTTGTTACCAACTAAACTAGTGATGCTGATCCCTAGTTATTTAGCATGAAGTGCCAAATAACTATTATTTTGGAAAAATTAGATCTTCTCAATATTATTAGCTACCTTATAAGTAGCAGTAGTTTATTCAGCTTGAAGTACTGTATAAGTGATTTATCTAGTGTTCTGTGATTAAGCTATATTTTAACTATTCTTTTAAACTTTTTTTTTTATAAATAAATAATTTTTTCTCACAAAATTTTCTTTTTTTACAAATTTTATGAATAATTTACTTTTGTTAACTAAATTTTATTAATGGAAATTGTAAGTAATTTATATATTAAAGCTATAAATTATATTAATTTTAATAACAAGTAAAGTTCAGACTTATTTTAAACCTACAGTTAAGGAACTTTCAAGATTTCAACAAAGTTATACCAAGTATCAAAAAATTTTAAATACTTAGCATAAAATATAGACTATATCTATTATATCTTAGAATTACTTTTTTCTAATGAACAAATAGAAAATGCTCATTTCTAAAACTATATATCACACTTGATAGTATCTTAAAAGAAATGAAAAGATAAGGAATAGGTATTTCAAAATTACATGAAGGTTTAACAATTGAAGAATTAAAAATTATCTATATAATAATGCTATGTTTCTAAATGAACTTGAAGGATTACTTTAGAGAGATTTTTTGAATTTGTTTGTTAGAAGTTTGTGAGGTGGCAAACATTACTATTTACTAATTAATCAATTTGAAAATACATAAAAGGGATTTATTTTTAAGAGATTTTAACAAACAATGATCAAGGAGGATTATAAGGTAATCAATTTACCTTTGAAATATCATTTCCATTAGATATTAAGGGTGAGACTAAACTTAATGCAGATATTCATTAGTATATTACAATGAAACCTTTAAATTGTAAACATAAGATATTTTATTTAAAAATCTTAACAAATACATCAGGTAAATATATTTTTTTAATTATTTTATTATTAATTACTTAATTTTTACTTTTTTCTAGTAATTTTCAAAGAAATATGATATTATGATCAAGAATTTAGAGAAAATGAATTAGAGGAATGTTTTGAAAATTTGTCTAGTATGTGATATTAATATATCTAAAAGAAATATCTCTAATCATTTAGAATATGATATAGTAATTCAATTAATATTTAATACTGGAAATGAAGAAATTGAAACAATGGTAATTTCAAGTCACAGTTTATCAACTAAAATAAATAATTATCTTAAAATAACAAAGAAAAAAAGAAATATTCTTAATTCAGTTATGTAAAGATTTACTAAAACTGTAAAATATGATTTTATTAATAAAGATGATACATTACAAGATAATATTTTTATATTCTATTATAATAATATTATTTATTTTTATATTGACATTTATTTTAAATTATATAATCATTCAATGGTTTTAGTAAGATTTCACAAATTTTAAATAAAATAATAAGAGGGTTTTATAAGAAATTTCATCTTTTGAATTAAATATAAGTAAAAGAAAGAAAATAAAATATTATAAATTAAACTTATTATATAAATTGTATTATATATAATTAATTAGATTTAAATGTAATTTTATTAATATAAATAATGATTAGTAAAAGTTATTAATGTCTAATAATAAGTTTTTTGCCTGATAAATGATTTATTATAATCATTATTAATTATAAAATTCATAGGATATCAGATAAAAGGATATAATAATACATATATTTTTATATCTATATATATAGTATATATCATCAGCCTTATAAGACTTTTCAGATTCAAAGTTAATTTTATACTTATGAATTAATCAAGATATAAACTTGAAAACATTTATAGTTTGAAATTTAATTAATAATAAATTTTACTAGATGAATTGATAATTAAAAAGGATTTGAATTTTATTTGAAAAGAAAATAATATTTTCTTTATATATAAACAAAATATTATATTTTATTATTTTTTTCTATTAAGTATTTATGAGTTTAAATTATTTAAATTAGTATTAACAAATGAATAAATTGCTTATTCTTATAATATTTTCAATAATATTTAGTATACGTTTAAATATTTATATTTTATTTATTTTAATATCTTTTATATATAATTTGATTTATTATAACTTAAGGATATTAGAGATTTCATATAATTTAATTATCCAATTTGAAAATATATTTTATCTATTCTGTTGATAAAATTTTAACTGCATATAAAGAATATATAGTTAATTCTATTACTTCTTAATTGTAATGAGTACTAAATATTTTTAATTTAATTAATTGAGAATCTTTAAAATATTTTAAAATTATTAAATAAATAATAATTTTAACATTAATTATCAAAAATAAAGTTAATATAAAATACTTTTATTATTCTTATCTTTTTTAAAATATGAAATAATAAGAGATAAATTAATAGAAATTGTTAGATTTTAAAAATAAATGCTCTATCTGAATATATTGCATCAGGATTTTTTTATATGAAATTGATATACTTGATATCTCTTTATCGATCCCTTCAAATACTTTCTTTATTTTTTTCTATAATATCTATAATCTTTAGCATCTTTATAATTTTCATAAAAATTAATAAAACAATACAAAAAAATATTATTCCCTTCAAATTTTAAACTATTAACTTTTTATTTAGGTTAGCATTCTTATATCTATAGGCTAAATTCTTATAAAATTTAAGAGTTTTTTTTTTCAAATTCTAGATAAATTTTATTACAATTATTTAAAGCAAAAAAAAATATCATATTTTCTATTATAAAATAAAAGGTTTTTAGATAATAATTCTGCTAAAATTGCACTAAAACTGTAAATATTAAAAGATAAAGTATATAATTCTCTATTCAAAATTACTGATACAATCAATATAAGGTAATGCACTATATATTTGTTATCCAATTTATATTTATTTATTAATTATAATAATCTAAAATCTGAAATATAAAATTATTTATAATAAGATTTTCCATAATTTTATAAAATATTTTTATTATAAAAATCTCTAATTTATATAAAATTCAAAATTTATTAGTTATTAATTTTAATATAATAATTTTTATTTTTTATAATATTTTATTAAAATCATTTAAAAGAACATTTTTCAAATTTCTTCTATTTGCAAATTGAATTATTATAATAAATTCTTTGGTTATTAGATCCTTAATTATTCTATAAAAATTCTAGTGATAAAATACTATATTTGTGTAAATTCTAATGTTCTTTAAACTAGATATTTATATAAAATTTTAAGCAAATTAGAAATATACTTAGTTAGCTAATATCAATCTTTCAATACTACTCTTTTAGGTTTAGTTTTTTCAAATTTCATTATATCTTTTAAATTTTGATTATTTTGCAATCTATATTTTTTAACAAATAATTTATCATAATAAAAACTATTATTATCAAAAACTTTTAATTTGAATAATTTAAATCTTAATAAAATTTAAGTTTGATTATTTACATTCATTTTTTTTAAAAAAAATTATATTTGCATTATATAGGATCTTTGCAATAGAAATAATAAAAACTATTCTATAAATGAAGATTGAATTTTAATCAAATTTTAATAGATTTTGATATAAATTATATTTTTTAATTATAAATGAAAAATTGATTTATATAATAAAAAATCAAAATAAAATAGATTTAAATTTATGCAAAATAATATTATACTAAAATTATCAGTATCTAAAGTAGTAATAAATTGATAATAAATCTAAAAATAGATAGAATTTACAATTTTGTAATAAAAATGAAAAAAACTTTAATTCAAATAAATTTTGGCCTGAACTATCCTAAAAATTAATGTAAAATTTATTAATTCAGCCAAAAATTAAATTAATAGTAATCTACTACTATAAAGTTAATTTTCTTAATTTCAAATAATATTGATTTTATGAAATTTATGTTTAAAAATGTTTTTTTTATAAAATGAATGTTTAGAAATATTTTTTTTATAAAATAAATATCTAAAACTTTTTTATAAAATGAATATTTAAAGACATTTTTCATGAAATTAATATCTTTAAACAATTTTTTACAAATAAACATTTAGAAACATTTCTTCACAAAATAAATATCTAAATATTTTTTTTATGAAATGAATATCCAAAAATATTTTTTTACAAAATTAACATCTTTAAACTTTTTTTTTATGAAATTAATATCTTTAGATTTTTTTCATAAAATAAATGTTCAGAAATATTTTTTACAAAATTAATATCTAAAGATATTTTTTTATGAATTTAATATTTGAAGTTGTTTTTTCATGAAATGAATATCTAAAGATATTTTTTTTCAATGCTAAATCTGTAAAATTTATATTTAATAATATTAAATCTATAAAATTAATATTCAAAAATTTGATAATAAAATTAATAATTACTATATTATTCTTATAGGATAATATTAATCTAAAGTTTTAATTTGCATAAATGATCAAAAAAAGATCTATTATATAATTTTTTTTTAGTTTTAAAATTTGAAATTAATTTTGATTAACTAATTGGATTTTATTTTATCAAATTTGACATTTATAATAGTTTATTTTTTATTTATAATTCTACTTCTTTTTTAATATAATTTTATTATTTTTTTCATTTAATGTTCTTTTTATTATTTTCCTTTACACTATTTTTTATTAACTAGATTAAGTTAGTATGTGATAATTTCGTCACTGCTAGGTATGATTATTATACAATTTGTTTTGATATATTCTTTATTAAGTTATAGATTAAATGATATTTAGTATTTTTGTATTATTGCATTTATAAAATGTTTAATTATATATTTGTAATGATCTAAATAAAGTTTATTCTCTGATCTTTTTAATTTCTTTTTTAAATTTTTTTTATGAAATTTTTTATCTGCCTAATTTTTTAATTTCTTTTTTATATTTCGCAATCTTTTTTAATTTATTAATTTTATTTTTTTATTATATTTTTTTATAGCTCTATAAGGATTGGTTTAGATCAAGTTTAAGGTATATTCAAATTCAAACTCATTAATAATTACAGAATCTGAATTTAACTCGATTCAATCATTATTTGACTCAAATTTTCAAGAGTAATATTAATGCTAAAAATAAAATAAATATTATATAGTTTATTTTATTTTTAAAATAAATTTTTTTTTTAGTAAGCATAAATACAAATTCCTTTTTTTTCATCTTTTTCTACCAGTATTTAATCTTCTTTAATGTATTATATTTTGACTACCAGAACATTTATTGCTTAATAAAAAAATGTATTTGTTAATGTTTAATAATTTTTTTTAATTAATTTGTAATTATTCATTTCGCAATACTTTTCATTTTCTAGAAAAGTTGTAATATAATATTGATAGATTTACTTACTATTTATTTGTAATATAAATGTCTTTCATGTCTGATTATCTAGATCACTTGAGTTAAGCAAAAATATTACACTAACCTATCAGGTTTTTTTGAATTAAAACTTATATCATAAAAATGATAGTCTCTGACTTGAGAAAATTTGAATCAGATCGAATGACCTAAGTCGACTCAATTAGAGCACTAATTTTTTTATTCTTACATGATCTTTTATTTTATTTTTTATTTTTAATTTTAATTTTATTTTATTTTTATTATATTTTATTCTCTTCTTCCTTTTCTGTTATTTTTTAGTTTTTTATTTTTATTTTTATTTTTTTTTATATATTTTTATTTGTTCCTCTCTCCCATTATTTTTTTGATTTTCTATATTTACTTTTTTTATTTTTTTATTTTTTAATATATTTTTTATTCTCCTATTTAATTTATTATTTTTTGATTATTAATAATAATAATTGCGATTTTAAATAGACTGAAGACTTAATATTTCTGAAACTTAAGGTATTATCTTGATAGAATTTCTAATAATAAAATAAATAATAAAAATAATAATAAAAATAATTTGTTATACATCTGACTGCATTACTATGATAAGCTAAAAGATATTACATCTGAAAGGACAAAATCAGTCCTAACTAAAATCAAAAAAAAGCTATTTGATTTTGATTTTGATTAATAATCAAAAATTAATAATCAAAAAAGTAAGTAAATAATAAAAAAGTTATCCACCTTATTACGCTGCTATAATAATCCAAAGTAGTAAATCTCCTAATCTAATTTATAAAATATAAATCAAAAAAAATAAATAAAATTATTAATCAATAATTATGAACTGATTTATTATTAATTAGATAATTAATTAAAAATAGAAATAAACAATATATAATATTAGAAAAAAAAATAAAAATAATTAATCATATATTTGACTGTATCACTTTAATGAATTGATTAATCTAAATCTTTTTTTTTTTTAAAAATAATATTTAAACAACCTTTATTTCTTAAGGTAGAATTTCTCTTCTACCTTATCCTTTATCTTTTAGTATTAATGTTAGTATTAGTGATAGTATTAGTATTAGTATTAGTATTAATATTAATGTAAGTATAAGGTAAATATAATAATAAGGTATATATTTTTTTTTTTTTAAAGTTTCAATACCCGGTACAAGGAATCATTAAACAGATGGTACTACTGAGGTGTGACCCTTGACTCATCTTAAATTTCCCTCAAAATCGTGACTAGACACATTTGTTCTAGCCAAAACCCATCCTGTAATACTAATCTAAAGATTACCACCTAGATTGACTCCCCAAGAGCTAGCCTTCAGGGTTCCTAAACATCAGAACCACTGTCAAATTTGAATAGAAGGATCACTTTCAGCCACAGGTACTTTTGTCAATTTTCCCTGTGCTTACCAATACTATATCTGGATCACTATTATCTCTGCCTAGTATCAGGGTATTTTACACATGATCAGGAAGGCTTAGACATTGTTTATCTTATAAAACCTCAGAAAGGTAGGTGGCTATCATACCCATATCGTCAAATTCATCCAGAAATTAAACTTGACCTCTACCCTTAGTGATAGCTTAATTGAATAGTGCTGCAGCTGTGCAATGCAGTCTATTATCACCATAGCCACCTGTAAGTAGTACCTAATCTACTAATTACTGGTTAACTACTTCCTTACTTGTGTAAGAGCCCCTGAATTTGAAAACGTGAAACAGTATCCATTACAGGCCTATCAGCGAAGGCTAAGTTCCTGTCAATTCCTAGCTTCATTTGCATCCACTTGTTCTTCAAAATCTAGTATTTAGGCATGATTAACGTTAATTGATGAATCAATTGATCAGTTTCTAACGCATATTAGTATATACGCCTACATATTTAGTTATATATGAAATTCTTATAAAAATCATCTAGTTTTATGCCTAAGCTGAGACTTGAACCTGTGGCTATTGCAGTGTAACACACAATAGGAGCTCAGCTGTTATCAACTGAACTAGGATTGCTAATCCTTATAATAATAAGGTATATAATAATGGCTAGTTGTTGGCATTATATGAATTATCAAAAAAGGAGAATTTTTTGAGAAAAAGAAAATTTTTTGTTGCTTAAAGGCCCAGAAATCCAATTTACATTAATAAAATTACACTAAATTTT
>CAJVPQ010002358.1:0-14137 GCA_910591825.1 Funneliformis caledonium
AGCTATTTTATCAAAATATATTATTCAATTTTAATTATTATTAAGATATTTTTTGCATTCACTCTATACAACTTTAAATATATGTCTAAACTCATAAGTAAATCAAATACTTTACAGATTTTTTATCAATAAAATATTTTCTTTATCATATTCTTACCTTAATTCATAACTAGCTAATATCTTCTCTATTTTTATATAAGATTATCATTATCTGAAGCTTAATGAAGAACACTTCTGTTACAGTTAAAACTATGCAATATCTGTCTATTTGTCACAAAATTAACTAATTAAAATTTAAGATCAAGTATAATATAAACACGTGCCTTTTAATTAACTTTTCTTTACGTAATATCATATTAATAAATTAGCATTATATAAAACGTTAGTATTGCATTAAAATTTATTTATTAACTTAACATTTCAGATGTATAACAATTTCTATTTTCTAGTAAAGTAATAATAATAGAAATTACCAAAAATATTATAAAAATAGCATAAAATCGATGTTGAAAATTTTTATTAAAATGATAAAAAATAAATATTTTTTATAATTTTGATAGGATCTTATAAAGTTTATTCTAGCTGAATTTATAAAACATCTTTTAAATTTTTCAAAAATATGTTTTTAGATTCTAAAATATTGTATAATGCTGATCATAATAAAATTATATAATTAAATACTCTTCTTAACTGATCCTTATGATCAAAAGATTATTAACTCTAGAAAAGGCTAATTATTTATCTATAATAAATTAACTTTTATCAAAATAATGTCAATAATTTTATAATTAATTTGTAAAAAAGCAAAAATAATATTTAAAATTAGCAATTTTGATAGGATCAATAAGTATAAGATCAGTTCTAAGAACTTGATCTTAAATTTTAAATTTTAACTATATATTATAAAAAATTTTTAGATTATATGATTACTGCATTTCTCTATTTATATACATGATCTTTAACAAATAAAATCTCTGATTTTAGAAAGTATTAAAATTACTTCAGACTCAATAACGATTTTTATTTTCTAGTTTTATTTTTAAAACTGTAGTTAAATATTATATAACATATTAAAAAAGTTTTTAGATAATTTCTTATGACTAGTTAGATTTACATAAATTTTTTATTTTAAGTTAAATTCTAACAACTAAAATAATATTTATTGATAATTGAATTAATCTTTTTTCTTTATAATATGAAATTTATTACTACATTTTTTTTTAAAAAAATAAATAAAATATAAATATTCATCAAAACGTATATGCAAAAATCATTCAAGAATTATGGAATAGGAGAATAAAAAAATGTAAAAGAAATTATAAAGTAAACAGATCTTCTAAGATCTACTATATATTATAATATTTTTAAACTAAAAAAAAAAATAGAAATGTAGTTTACAAACATAGTAATTATCCTTCAAAATCTCTTCTGAAAGTTCTAAAATATTAGTTTGAGAAGTAAAAAAGAATTCTGAAATATCATCAAAAGCACTTATCATAAAATTATTAAAAAAAGAAGTCTAAGCTTCTTATGTAATCATTTAAAATTATTTAAGCTAACTTAGTTATAAAAAAATAGAGTAGAGGTGATACTTATGCTTATTAAAAAATATATTTAAAGTTGTATAGAGTGAATGCAAAAATATCTTAATAATAATTAAAATTGAATAATATATTTTGATAAAATAGCTTTTTAATTATTTAGGAATATAGTAAAATATTGATATAAAGATAAATATTCAGTATAGCAAATTTCAAAAGATAAAAAAAAATTTTACTTAAGACTATAGATACCTGTCAAAACCTTCTTAAAATATAGTATTAATATAGTTTTAACAGTTTCAGCTTTTGTTATATCTCAAAAAATTTTGTTGTATTCTTTATTATAATTTTAATATAGTTTTATCTAAGTTTAACTATTATTAAGGAGTTTTATTCCTTATTTATATTTAAAATAGATTTTAAATAAAAGGAAAGACAAGGTAATTTTATTTTCAAAAGATAATAGATAGTTCATTTTATGTTAAAATTTTTAAAAAAAACATTTTTTTAAATTAAAAATAATATAGAAATCATTAACAGTTCTAATATGATAATGATCCTAAGTATAAAAATAAAGTAGCTAAAGCAATTTCTAAAAAAAAATGCCTTTATATAGTAATTGATTAATCTTCTAATAGTTCAGATTTAAATTTAATAGAAAATTTATAAAATATCATTAAGGGAAATATTAAAAAACTATAACCAAAAAATTTTAAATGAATTAGAATAATTTATGAAAGAGGATTAGAAAAAAAAACTCAAAAAAAAATTTGATAGAATCAATGAAATTACACATTATAGGCTTATAATTAAAAAATGAAAAATATAATTTATATTAAATTTTTATAAATAAAAATTAATAAAACTGAATAATTTAACTTTCTAATAGACTATTTTTCTTGTAATTTAATACAATCATTTTTTAATTATTAATATTTTAAGTTATTTAAAGACTTTCTTAATGAATATTTTAATAGTAATTAATTTATATTATATATGTATGAACTAAAATATGACATTATTAAACTATTGTAAGTTAAATAGCTTTTAATCAGTAACACTGAAAATAATAACTGCATTTGTAAATTTATTTAACATATTAATAATTTTAAAGATGTACTAATAAAATAATCAATTTTTATCTTAAAAGAAATTAAAAAGTAATTATTTTTGATTGGTTAATAATCAATCATAACATATCTAACTAATATTTAATTTTAGATCTAGATTTAATTAAATTTTATATGGTTAACCATTTTATACTATTGTAAGTTTACTAATAAAGATATTATTAATTCCCTTTCAAATAATTTTTCTCAAAACTGATCTCTATAAGAATATATTTATGAACTAATTGATAATATTTCTGATAACACTAATAATTTCTTATTAGATATTCCTTTTGTGAATTATTAGAACAAAGTTATCAAACAATTACCTAATTATAAAGCCACAGGCCTTACTAAAATATCCAATAAGAAACTTGATCCTAAATGCAAAAATTTTTCTTTATAACATTATTTGTACTTGTTTAGTTAGCAACTAAACTCCTATTTAATGAAATTTGCATTTATTTATTCAATTCCAAAGCTAAAACCTTAGAATTGCCAATAAACAATATCTGTCTTATTACTTTATTAGAAACTGTCTGAAAAACTTTCATTAAACTTTTAAATCAAAGATTTTAAGACACTATTATAAAAAATAATGTTATCAAAGGACTGAACTTCACTGATTTGCCATATCAATTCATGCTTAAGCCTTTACATATTATTAATAATATTTTGGAATTTTACTTTCTAAAAGGAAAATGCCTAAATACTAAAAATCTGGCCTTTACATATTATTTTAGGATATTGTTTTGTACATTGTATTCTAACCAAATTTCCAACTTGAATGAAAATTTCTATTGACAAGTTGAGAAGTCATAATTAAATTTTCAGGTAAGAATGTTTTATAAAATTTAGTTTTTTAAAAAAATTTGTGATTGGATTTTATTTAGTATTGATCATTTTTAATCATTTTCGTTGAACAATTTTTTCTTTTTATTTCTTTGGATTAACTAAAATTTTTTAATGGCACAGATCATTATTATTATTAATCAGTACCGGTGTATAAATTTTTTTGCTTATTACAAAAGAATTTTTGTTTTACAAGAAAGGAATTTGAATTCTTATTGAAGTCCGAATATAATTTTTGAAATCACGGCGGTCAGTCATTTATTTACGTTTGCGTAAAACACTTTTTAACATTCACAATTTCAGCCCTGCCTGTCCACAGAATACATAGTAACTCGCCAAAACTGATCTGTACCAATTTGGAATTACTAAAAAAGAAGAATGTCTATAATCTCAAGGGCAATGATGCTAATTTTCATTACTTAAGCTGGTTTAACTAATTTCGGTTTGAATTTAACAAGTTTTATCAATTTTCGATATCTGTATACATGTTATGACGAATTTTGAAACTTACGTTCCGATGATTAACGTGAGTATAAAAGAGTCATACAAGACACTTTTTCAAAGCATTCTTAGTTTTATAGACTGACCGAACTTGAAGTCGAAACTCGACTTATTCAAACGAAATTTTACTTTAAAAAGCCTGCCTAATGCTACCCCAAATTATAATTTTTTAATTTCAAACATGTTGAAATTATGACTTTTTTCATTAATATTGATATATAAGCTATAAATACGCCAAAACTTGGAATTTGCTATGTGAATTCTTACCAAGGCCGATCAACAATCTAGAAAAAACAATATGATGTTTAATTATATGTCCAGATTTTTTATATAGCCGAATTGGTTCATACAATTGATAATTTTGTAATTAGAGCAGTGAAGAAAAATAAAAGATGTAAAAAATTATACAGTATATATACATATATACAGTACTTTACACAATTTCTATTAGATGATGTTGAACTTGCCCAAGAGCACTAGCTATTTTCATGGATTTCATTTTCTTGAAAATTATTTTGTCACGAGAAAAAGTATAAGACATTGTAATATTAAAATACGATCAAAAAAACTTTACCACGAAATAACTGGTATTTAATTTTTAATTATCAATGCTGGAATAAAATTTGTTCAGTTTAATATGCAACACGTAACCTTTTTTTTTTCATTTGAAAAAATGTGTCGAAGCTAAAGGAGGATCCGTTCATATGCAAAAGAGGACAAGACGGTGCTAGGGCCTTTTAGTTTCATGCCTAGATCGTTCATTCATAAAAAGAAACGTATAAGCTAATAGAGGGAAATCAATAAGAACACCATTAAAGTTTAATAATATGAAACAAATTTTGTGATCATTGCAAATAGAATAACCGCTCACAACAATTGATACATCACTAGCCAAAATTATCCTAGTACAACAGCGTTTTAACCATAAATTTTATATCCAACAATGATATTCAAAATAATATTCAATCTGCAATGAACAATATTGGAACACCCTGGTACCAATAATAAAATCTCTTTTCCTTTATTGCGGTGCATTGACTTGTAATACACTTCAAGGGTTTGTATGACCTCGTGTGCTGCGTCAATCTTTGTTACCCATATAAAGAAATATTTTATGGTACATCCATTCACGTGATTCAGACAGTTCGAACGAAAAAAGTTCATCAACCTTCAGATTCATTTGTCACACAATATAAAAAAGGCATTTTTTAGATCCTTTTATTGAAAAGATGCCTTTATATTTTTAAATCGGTTGAATCTTTGATTGATAAATTTTTTTTTTCGATCAATGTTACATATGAATTACCATTTAAGGGAAATTTATTCAACACGTTGATCACAATATATTTGATATTATTTGATAAAATTGATAAAAGTATTCCCAGTTCATTTATTTTATCCGATATTATAGAACGAACATGAAAGTTAATTACCAACCTTGATATGGATGGGTAATAGTCATTGCAGGAAATTGATTGTAGAATTACAATCGAATGATTATGAACTAGGTAAAGGTAACTAATTTATCCGCCTTGAAACCTGTGACACGTACAATTTTTTTGTTTATCTGCTAAAATTGGGTTTGTTGGTGATTCAAATATAAAAGTAAATGAACTTCTTAAAAAAAACCATCTCATTCTTTTTTGTGCCAGTATCATTGAAATTTTTTTTTTTTTTTTTTTACATTCCTTTAAATAATTTTTTCTTTGTCTTTTTTTTTTTTTATAAACAAAAAAAAAAGAAAATTCTAATTTTTTTTCCGTGAAATTTCTACTCAAAAAAAATCACTGGATTTTGATTTTATATACGAGATAAACAACACTGAAAATTTTTATTTATTTAATTTGTTCAAAAGTCAAATTGTTTTTTTAAACGGAAGATAAGATAACGGAAAAAAAAATATTATAAGCATATTCACGACAAAAAGAAGAATTTTGATGGCATCAATTAGAAAAAATGAACAAGATAATCTCAACCTGCCAGTTATTATTAGTTTGGTGGTTATAGGTGTTATAATAATTTCTGTGAGTTTACTAATTAATCGATGGTTGAAAAATAAGAAAAGTGTACTGGTAAGAATATTTTTTTTTTTTTTTTTTTTTTTTTTTTTAAGAAGAACAAAAAGTGCATGTGTATTGATATCAATTTAACGAACTTTCTGAACTTATAGCCTGTGGAAAAGTCGAATAAGTTAGGAGAACCAACAAAGAAATTCGATAATATAACGCAATTAATAATACCAAGGCCAGTATTTAATAAAGAGACAACATTGCCAGTGTATCGAAAGTCCGACACGTGGGAAAGGTATCTCCAGATGATACAAACACCCGAAAAGCTAAATGATGTTGTACTATCAATGAAAATCGATAATAAGTCTATCCACTCGAGAAATAACAGTAATAATTCTAATAATTCTTTGAAAACATAAAAAATTGTAAAAAGTCTTATTTGTATTTTAATTTTTATTCTTACACAATTATTTTTGAGATTATTTTTAATGGTTCAATATAGTGACGTAATTTTTTTTTATAATGTAATATTAACGTATATATATCAAATGTAATAATAATATCAGATATGAAATAAACCAGATTCTTAACGTATGAATCGTTTGTCCATGTGAAATTGATGAATGCAAATAAATAATATGAAATGCTTGCATAATATCAAGCTTAATTTTTATCCTCAATTGAATCAATCATTGAATTAAAAAAAATTTACATTGTTTCACGTTATGATACAAATTTTTTTTATTTATATTGTCAATAAATTAATGCCATTATATAACAATTTATACACGTTATTTCATTGATCGGCAGGAAGGTTGAAACCGTTTTGAACAAGACCTTGAAACCTATCCTTTTTTATATATTGTAGGTTTTAATTCAAACGAACTCGAATGATTACAGAAATCATTTTAATTTTTGTTGACTTAAATGAGACTCATTTTATCTGGATGAAACTCAGCTTGTTTACAAAAAAAGAATGAATGAATGATTTTGAATCGGCCTTCTATTATTAATTATCTTGCAAATAATTTTCCCGGTTGACCAGAAGTATGGTTATGTTGGCCAATTTTTAGTTTCAATGACATTAGGATATAAATCATTTTATAGTTATTGCGTTACTACATTTTATAATTATTTTAACGTTGGCTTCATCGACTTTTTTTATCAAATATAAATGATCACTTTCTCATACTTGCAGAAGCATTATTCGTAGGAGAAATTGTTGAACCAATAATTTATGGTGCATTCTTGTCATAGAATCCTTGAAGAAATGACCATCTAGTCCGTATCATGTCAATTTTCTCTAGAATCAGGAGAATAATGGCTAGTAAGTCCAAAGATGGTTTTCATACGCAACCATTTTTAGAATCTTTATAGTTATTATATTATTAATCGAAATGACGTAAATCAACAAATTCGACGATCTTTATTGAATGGGGGTAACTAAATCGGATATATCGGGGCCCTGATGCGGCGCATTTCGGTCATTAACGAATTTGGGCTTAACAAGCATCATATTGTCCTGGTTTCCTATTAAATTCAAATTTAAGTTTCAAATATTCTTAAAAAAAAAAAAAAAGAATCATGGATCTTTTTTAATAGAATTCAAAAAAATGTTCATTAATGCAAAATTTTAATTGCAGATTGGTTTGTCGAAAGAAGAACCTCTTGCTTAACATTACTCCTCGACGTCAGAGTTTCCGATTCTGACTGGTTTTGGTTTTTACTAAAATTAAAAATATCACTATTTACTTTTCATTACACAGGATTTTACAGTTGGACGATCATATTGAACGCATGCGAATTTATGTGTAAGTATTGTTTAAAATCCTCTCGTTGATTAAATAAACATTAGGTTCGATCGCTTCATCGATTAATGCTGAGTGATTGCGGTGGTAATTACGCTCGGCCTAGTTGCGATTACTGCGCCATTAAAAAAAATGGACTCAATTCGAAGGTCGTACGGTTGTTGCCACATGATGATGTGCAAATGTATCAATAAGTTTGCTCACAGCGATTTTGTTTGTGTTATATTATACACACAATGCCATGCAATGTATTGTTAGATCAAGTTTGATATGGAATCGGGGTTATTATCTCCAGTGTTTTCCTTCTTCTCGACGGGTTGGAAAGATCAGATTTGATGTAAAAAAATTTTTTTTCTAAATAAAAAAAAAAAACCTGTTAGAATTCATGTGGATCAATTTCCTGTTTACAAACTTGGCATTGTCGCTCCGCTCTATAAATTCCAACTTCCAGATGAAAATCAATCTCAATTACATCAAAGTTTTTCTCGATATACCAAAATGGTACAATATCATATTCCAAATATTGATGAATGCTTTTTTGATGACTTTAATATTCAATATATAATTGAAAAACATTTTAAAACTGGAATGAATATAGATGAATTTTGGATTCAAACTTTCATTTATTTTGTTCATTGGAAATTTCACATTTTTTTATTCGTTAAAGATGAGAGAGAAAAGGCACATGGTTGTAAAGTTCAGGTAAAAATATCATAAATGGATGATTAGCTCTTTTAATCATTTTCGATTAAACATTAATTATTTAATTTAACTAATTCTTTATTTAAAAAGGGTTATAGGGAATGTGGATTTTACGCTTCTTTAATCAGAGACGTCATTCTTAAGGGTCACACCTCGAAAGAGGATTCCTTCCTTCCAAACATTTTGATACATCGGTTCGTATTTTCCTAATTTATAATTTTACGGATAAAAACTTTCACTCATCTAAAAATATTATGTTATGTTGTAGCTACCTATCAAGGGAAGAAATTATGAAAGAAGTCGGATATATTACCGACATTGAATCTTTTATAGAGTATATGCAGGGTAGGAAGTTTAGAGGCGAAACGGTCGCCACTAAAGAATTTATATCATGTATTTCATGGGAAACTCGAGTGAAACTTTGGCGTGATATCTGGGATCGACGCAAAGAAGTTTGGGAATTGATTTATAAGCGTAACAACGAAGTAAAGGCAAAAGATCATGTGCCAGACACCGAAGACGCGTACATTGGAATAACTTCTATCAATCAAATTGGTTTATTCAATGGTTGGCAGATGACTTGCGATCTATTAATGATGAATATGATCAAACTTCAAAATTTTTATCATGTAAAAATTGGACCCGGTCCTAGAAAGGCTCTACTAACAATGAATGTGAAAATTACCCAATTTAATGACTTTGTTGATTTGATCAATGAACACCTGAACAAGGAATTATTTAAAAATCATAAAAAACTAAGAGGATTAGATTTAGAAGATCTCTTGTGTGGGTTTATTGGTAAAGTGAATTTATACGAGAAATCGTTTAAATTTTTGAAAAAAGGATATGTTATGAGATATGATGATATTTTTATCAAAAATGAAATCGAGAATATCTCGAAAAGAATTCAAACGAAATCGAATGATAGGAAAAGGAAGTATGAAATGAGATGTGATGATTAATTTAATCTTTAATTTTATTTTTTTTTTGGTTTTTTTTTCTGGTTTTCAATTAGAAAGTCTTTTTTTTTTTTTACATCATTTATGCGATGAACATAATTTTTATATTAAAAATTTGGTATAGTTATACTCTTTTATCATTAAAAATTGTAAGAAATAAGATTTTTTTTTTTTTCAAAAAAAAAAAGATACTCGTCTGTTAAATATTGAAATATATAATTAAATAATAAATGAATTATAAATATCATAATTTTCTTTAATTTAAATAATGAATCAATGAAATTATTTTTAAACGCTATACATGCATTTTAATGCGTATAGGTTTTTTTGCAATTATACATGTATATAATTTAGATGATATTATAATTAATATTTCAAATATTAAATGATCGATTAAACGTTAATATAAAAAAAATACGATAAATAATCACTGTAAAAATATCTTTATTATAATTTCTTATTCAAACTTCAATTATAAAAGCATTCATATAAAGGGATTATAATATTTAATGTTTCTTTTTATGAATAATAACGCGTTAAAGTTTCAACCGATTTCGATCACTAGTAATTTGATCACCAGCATCACTAATAACCATTCACTTGGAACGGATGTAGCTGGATGCTCAAATATTTTCTAGCAATTTAAATAATTTTGGAAATCTTGATTTATGATCGATCCACCACCAAAAAGGATCCATTTCAGGTGAAACTTGTGGTGTTCTAATATTATCCAAATAACAATTAATCTCATCATCATTATCTATCTCATCTTCTTCAAACAAATAAACGCGATTTAAACCCACCCATCTGATAAATAGATCTTGCATTTTTTTAATTATGGTTTCTTTGCTTTTTATTAACAAATACTCTACTTTTACAATGATATTGTATTTAATATATTTCTTCAGGCATCTTTTTAAATCTTGAATCTAAAAGAGTTGCAAGCAAAGCAGTTTTAGGCGATGTATGTATCAAAATAATCAAACAAAGCATCATAAATTTCTCGTTTAATGGAATTAATAATTTTATAAACTATTGTTATTCCTTTTCATCATAAGAGTTTTATTTCATAGTATTATCATCATCATCTATAAATAATTAACAAAATTTATTAATTATAATTAATAATTAATAATAAATTAGATATTATATTTTTAAAAATATTTACTTAACACTTTTTTAGTTTCAGGAACTTTCATTTTCGATTAATATAAAAAGGAAGAAAAATTCACAAAAAAATTTTTTTTGAGTTAATATTAAATCTGAACTTATTTTACTAAATTTTTGCATTTTTATAAACTTTAATATAGTTTTATCTTTTTCAGAATTTCGCAAATTTTTAATAAAGGTTTTAATATAATTTCACTAAATTTTACCTTTTCTATATAAAACCTCTAGGTTTTATTCAGTAACTTTATGTATAAATTTACAAATATATTTATTTTGAATTATTATAATAAAATATAATACAAAAACCTTAGAACTTATTTGCTTTTTATTAAATTTTATAATATTTGTATAAATAATCCTATAAAGAATATAAATAAAAAGAAAAATATAATTTTTTATTATTTAGAATTACTTCAAAACCTATTCTGATTAGCAATAACCTTTGAAATATAAAAGATTATTAATCAAAGATAGATTTTTAGATTTTAAAAAAAAGTATATATATAATTATTTTTTATTATAAATAAAAATATTTTGACTTATATGTTTATTCTCTTTATATAGGAACTTATCTTCTATTTTAAATGTTAAAACCTTTAAATTCTATAAAAGATAAGTAAAAATTATTTTTTAAAAAATAAAAAAAGATTAATTAATACTTCTTCTATACTTTCTAAGAAAACTTATTCTTAATTAAAGATAAAACCTCTAAATTCTATATAAAAAATAGCAATTAACTTATTTTTAAATAAATTAAATAAATCAATTACTGTTTTTATTTTTTTTTCTATAGAAATTAACTTTGATCAGAATTAAAAATTTTAATTCTACTAAAAAAAAGATGAGTAAATTATTAGTTTTTTAATATCAATAAAAAAATTTAACTGATGCCTTTATTTTTCTTTTATTCCTTAAACTGTAGAGCATGCAAATTTGCCTGCAAACATAAAAAAAAGTATTAATTTTTTTAATAAAAAATAAAATATTAATATTAATAGTATAATTATTATATAAAAATATAGTTTAATATATTTTATATTAACTTTATTAGAAGAAATTTAAGTTTATTAAGAAGTTTTTTAAATAATTCAATTTTTAAATTAAGTTTTAAAAAATTTTCTTAAAATTCATATATTTGTGAACTAATTAAATCACTTTACTATTAATAAAAGTCATAAAATTTCTTAGTAAATTATAAAAACTGGAATAATTAAAATTATTCTTTATAATAAAATTTATAATATTCTATTATAATTAATATTACTAAAAGTAAATATTAATAAAATGATCAAAGGTCAATGATAAAATTTTTTAATTTATAACTTTTTTAAAAATTACAAATTTTTAGCTTATAAATAACTTTAAATTATTTATTATAAAATTAAAAAATTAATTTAAAAATTTTAGTTTTTTATAAAAGTAAATCAGAAGAGAATTTATAGTAAATAAGCAGGCAAATTTGTCTGCGAACCTCTAAAGTTTAAGGGATATAAATTTATCTTTTATTTTAAATCTTAAAAGTTTTTTATTATTTATGAGAAGTTAATTTTTTAATTAATATTTTCTTTATATTCTTTATAAGTCTATAAAAACTTCCTTTTATTTAAGAATAAAAATCTTTAAATTTTATAAAAAAAAGATAATTAGCTTTTTTAAAAAAAATAATTGCTATTTTTATTTTCTTATTATAAAAACTTATCTCAAAGGATAAAAATCTTTAAATTTTATAAAAAAAATAAATCATTAGTTTTTTTTTAATAAATAAAAAAATTAATTATCATTTTCATTTTTTTTATAGAAAACTTACTTTTATTTAAAATAAAAACCTTTACATTCTATAAAAAAAATCATTAATCAATCATATATAAATGAATTATCATATTATATAAAATCAGCTGATTCTGAATTAAAAGTTTTAGATAATATAGCATATATTTAAGTGAATTTTATAAATCAATAAATTTAAATTTTAAATTATGTAAAATATGATTTTAAAATAATAAATCAAAGATTAGGTGTTAATAAGGCTAAAATTATTAATTAGTAAATTATATAATAAATTAATTTTTTTAAATTTCAAAGATCTGAACAAGTTACAAATGCTTGGTAAAACTATGACAACTATAAAATTTGATATTTTAAGTTATGTAAAATATAATATAAAGGTATTATAATCAAATTTTAAATAAAATAAAAATTAGTTTTGAGTCAACTTTTTAAACATTTTATATATAAATCATACATTATTATAAATATAATGATTTAAACTTTAATAATTTAGGCTAAATTATACTAATAATTATATTTAATATATTAGGTTATAATTTATTTAAAATATTCAATTAGCTAATTAATATAAAAAATATATTAATTTTGATAACTTTTTTTATGTAATTGTAAAATATATTTCTATTAAAACTTTTTGATATCTGAACATTTTACTAAATTTATTTCATTAAAACCTACTTCATTAAAGCTAATTTACTGAAAGGATATTTTGTCAAATGTCTACTTCGCTAAATGAATTTTTTACTAAAAAGACATTTTGCTGAATAAATATTTTACTAAGAGAATGCTTCACCAAAGTGATATTTTGTTAATCTATTTTACCAAATAGATACTTCTTTAAATTCATTTTATTGAAAAAACATTTTACTGAAAAAATAGAAATTAAGTAATATTAGATTATTAAAAAAAGATTAATCAATCATAAAAATAATAGATAGCAAATAATATAAATTGAAAATTTTTCTTTGTAAGAATGAAAATTCCATTTCATAAAAAGTCTATTTTTTTCCTTCTATTTTACTATTCTTTTTTAAAATGAATTAAGAAGTCTATAAACTAGTAAATTTAATATATAGCTAACCTAAATTAATTGTGAGAGAATACCTTAATGTTTTTAGGCTAAACTAATTTTTAACATCTGAAATATTTTGTTTAGAGAATTTTTCTATAATCTAAAATTACCTAAAATCTCTGAAATCCTAAATTTGAAAAGATTTTTACAGATTAATTTATCGAAATTAATTTTACCTGAAATACTAGAATACTTATTAGTTAAAAATAAAAATATTGATAAAAGATACTATTAGTATTATATAAATTTAAAAATATTCTTAATTGCAAATGAAGAGCAATAATAGATTTAAAAATGAGAAGTATGTATTAAAAAAATTTAATAATTATAACTATGCATCTAATGCAAGCTATACAGAAGTAATTTAAACTTTAATAATATAAAAGAAATAGCATTCAATAAGTTAATCAACTGATACAAATAATCTAACATGCAATAACTAATATATCTTAAAAATCTTTTTACTTTATGCTGAAACTGGCAGAAACTGACAGACCTGATGAATATGATATGTATGCCAAATATGCCAGATCTGCCAAATAGGACACAAATATCATTTATTATATCTTTATTATATCTGTCATTATTATCATTTATATCATATTTAACATAATTAGCATATCTGT
>CAJVPQ010002359.1:0-14135 GCA_910591825.1 Funneliformis caledonium
CAAAATTAATCATTTCAATAACAATTAGGAAATGATCGACATAAAAATCAACCAATCATACAAATGTCTGCCATGCTGATATTTAGATTATAGTGTGATATCTAGATTATAACGTGGTATTCAGACTATAATATAATATTTAGATTATAGCGTGATATTATAACCTAGTCTAAGTAGGATACCACGCTTTAATATAATTATATTAAAGCGTGATATCTCACTATATTTTATTATACTTAAGGATCAATAATACTATCATATCTAAGAAATGATAATACCATTGTATCTTTAAAATAATACAATTATTTCAATTAGATGTCATTCAGCTATAAATAAGGTAAATTAAATTTTAGCTGATTTTTAATGTATATCAATCAGCAATAAGATTTGTTTATTTTATTATATAATATTTTTATTCTAGTATTTTATATTTTATCAGTTACTTTATTTTATTTTATAACATTGTGATTTCTATTTGCAGAATTAGTAATTTTATATATATTAAATAAAATTAATACTATATTTGTATTATACTTATATTAATTTTTATATTTATTATTAGAAAATTACTATATATTATCACTAGTATTTAGTATCAATATCATATAACTTTCTTATATAATAATTTGTCATCTTATATTACATTTTTTATATTTTATTTTTACTATATATTTTAGGAATTTAAAATTTTTTTTATATAAAATTATATTCGTCATCATGTTTATAATTTTAGTTTAAATTTATAATTCTTGTTAAAATGCTTTTTTAAAATCTTAAGTAATATTACACAAATCTAAAAGGTAATTTTAATTTTGATAAAAATTCAAATAGCATTATATAAACATTTAAAAAGAAAATTTGTAATACCAGTATTAATTATTAGTGATAGTAAATAGCAAACTTCTTATTATTATAATGTATTAACTATATTATTTATATTATTCACTATATTAATTCTATATTTTCTATCTACTTTTATGAATTTAGAATTTATTTCTATATTATATAATAAAATAAAATAATAAATATTTAAGAATCAATTTGCTATTGTAATTTTTTATATACTTATAATTTAAATTATATAAATAATTTACCCAATAATTTATAATTTTAAGATATAAAAATGTTAAATTAGATTTATAACACAACATTTTAAATATTTATATCCTTTATACTTTTAATACTTTTGTTACATCTAAAAATAATGTGTAAAAATGATCTGCAAGGTTAAAAAGGATGATCATTTTCATGTTATATTAAAATGATTTGCAGTATTATAGTTAAATTAGATAATTAAATGATTTACATGTTTTATTTCCTAAATTTGATAGTCTAATTTTATTATGCAAATAGACCTTATTACTGTATATTCCTGAAAATAAGCACCCTGTAACACACTCCTTTTATAGTAATTTATTTATTTGTCACATGAAATTTATTATATTATTTGTCACATATATACTAATAAATTCATATATATCACGTGATATTTATTTTTGAGACTATACGGTATATCATTTATCATTAATAACATTTATTTTATTTTTTTCATTTTATTCATTTATTTTATTTTATTCATTTATGTTATTTATTTATTATATATATTTTATTCATTTTATCTATTTTCTTTATTTTATTTATTTTATCATTATTAGTAAGTATTTTATATAAATAAGAGTAGTTCGTCAATGTAAAAAAGATAGAAGAGTCTCATCTTATAATAATTCTTTTGATAAATAAATTGTTTAGTACTGATATGTTGACAAAGACAGTACTAGTCTTTTGTTTATTAATTAATTGATTGCATATATTTTATCTAATTTATTGTAACTATTATTATTCTTTTATATTATATCTTTATTTTCACTCTTCTGTGTGAAGGAAACCTTCTGCTAAACTTTGATATTACAGGTGATTTAATTACGATCTAAAAGAACTGATATAATACTTAATATCTTCTGTTAAAAACTTTTGTACTCCTACATGATTAATTTTGATTTATTAATACAAAAGACAACAATTTCACAGTCAATTGCATATTCTAAGGCTAATTAATTTTATACAATACTCTTTGATTCTTCTTGCCCTATTTGCTACCCTAAATACTCTATTGTAAGTATCTCTCAATTCATTAACTTTTAATATTAGTTTTCAACTGAATTCCTTATATCGACCTTCACTTTAAATACTAAAAAATAATTAGAATCGTTAATAAATAGCATGCAAATTGACTCTATTTTAGGACGAATTGAAATCTTAGTTCTTAGTATTAGATATATACAAAATTTAGGTTCCTATATTAATATTTAACAGGATATATACAACACATTAACCTTAACCAACAGTTTTCAGTATGATCTCTTTAAAGTATTATATCAAATAATTGAAATAGCCCAATTCACAAATACTTAAATAATTAGTTTTTTATCTAATACACTATCTATTTCAACTTATTTTAACACACCCGATCTATTAGATGAAGAAGATTTCAACCTCAACTTATTATTTTAAGTTCAAGTAAACATAGCTAATCAAAGAATATCCTAAATCTTACTAATACTATTCAAGAATTAACTGGATTGTTTATCTTATAAGAATAATCAATAGCAAATAACAGAGTTTTTCAACTAATTAATAATTTGTAAGCAAATGCTAATGCAATAAATAATAATCCTTAATGAAGAGAAACACGTGTTGTTAACTTGTCTTACTTTTATGAAGATAACCAAAATCTATCAGATGGCTTGAAGAGTTTACACATGCTTGCAATGCAAATAGTATTAATAATAACAGAAAAATTAAAGTTATTCTAGCCTATTTAAAAAACTCAGCATCTACTTGGTAGACTATTAACTAAGCTTTAAATAATAGAAATAATAACTGTATCATTATATAGATAGAAAATAGTAATAACACTAATTTTACCTAACACTTTTCTGTTACTTTTAAGTCTCAAACGTTAATAGAAATTTAGATAACTAAATTAGAAAAGTGTTAATAGTAATTTGGTGAATTAGTTGATAATTATACTTATAATTATATTAAAAGATAAAACTAGATGTCTTGTCAGTGGATTAGTACCTGAATTATATCTGTTAGTAAAACCTTTCAATAATCAAACTTGAAATGATATATTCAATCAAGCTAAACAGTATAAATTTATATACAAGGATACTAATGCAGTAGAAGCATACATGAACAAATATGCTAACCTATCAGAAAATACAAATTAACTCAATACTTTGAATGCTACTATTGCTAATTTGTCTCAGCAAATATAACAGATGAATATCAGAAGAAGAAGATTTAATTCAGATTATTATCAAAATAATTATTAGCAACAAAATAATCAATAAAATAATAATTAGTAAAATTGATCTTCACAAAATAGTTAAATAGGACCTATTGTATATTTTGATTGTAAATAACCTAGACATGTTAGACGAAATTGCCTAACAAGAGTAGTAAATAATTTAAATAATTTGAATAATAATATAGCTGTCAATAATCTGCTATTGCAAAATAATCTGAATCTAATAAATACTATAGTAGTAAATATAGCTAACAACAATCCTACAAATAATAATATCAACCAAAATAATAACGCTATAAATGTACAGTAAGCTATGTAATTGTTGACTCAGTTTTTAGAATAAGAAAATAGCAATGATCAAAATTAGTATTTAAACTAAATGGTGTACCTCTTGAGGGTAAAGGTACGAAATTATTTAAAAGTCCTTTAAATTTTTCTATTTTTAAAATTTATATAAATAAGAGAAGTCGAGCTGATGATAATAAGGAAGAATTAATTAAAAAAATAGAATGAAAATAAAAAGACTTAGCAAAGAAATGAGCTCAACAAAAACTAAAAG
Organism: Funneliformis caledonium; assembly: GCA_910591825.1. NCBI lineage: Eukaryota > Fungi > Glomeromycota > Glomeromycetes > Glomerales > Glomeraceae > Funneliformis > Funneliformis caledonium. The sequence goes on from CAJVPQ010002359.1 coordinate 3,873, forward strand.
TAAAAAAGAAATCTCTAGCATAACTATCTATCGTTAACATGATAAATTCTTATATTATATAGAATCTTTTTGAACAACCTACTAATATTTCTATTAGATAATTGCTTGCAGCTAATTCTAAGTTTACTCAAAATATAATAAAATCATTAAGAAAACTAATTACTTATAAATCTAATAAAGGAAAGGTCTAGCTACTCAGAAAAATAATAATCAGGAAAAAAATACAACTGCAGGACCTTTAAGAGCTAAACCTATGAATGTGAAAGCTGAAGAAGTAGCTGAAGGAAATGAGGAATATCTTGCATCTCAGAAAATGTATAAAGTTACAAATCGAAGTCAACTACTTTGCATTGTCAAGTAACAATTAATAATAAAAAGTTTGCTTTGATAGTAAATTCTGGTTTTTCAGGATGCATTATATTTTTACAGTTCTTAAAGCGATTAAGAAGGGAAGATGATAGGTAGTCTAAAACAGTTATAGTAAATGTTAATGAAAAACATTAAAAACTAATTGGTATGGCAATTGATTTGCCATTACGAATTATAAAATAAATTATTTTTTTTAACGCTATTATGACTAAATCAGATACTTATAATATAATAGTTGGTAATAATTGGTTAAAAAAATCTATGCAGAATAAGTTATAGAAGTAAACTTATGACGATTCACTGAAAAGAAAAAGAAATACATATTCTAGTTGAATATAGGATTCTGCTATATCAACACATTGAGAAAACTAGAGAAGAAAATAAGGAATCTAAAGTAAATAAAACTGATGAAAAGAAATATAAAATAGGAAAAAGAAATAGGATAAATTATTTTATTACTCTGAAGATATCACTAGTAAAAAAATTGATTTAATTTATACTGAATTAAAAGAAAATGTAAAGAAAAAAGTAACACTAAAAGAGTTATATTATTAATATAAAAAACTCAATGAAGAAAGCTATTATACTGGTGAACTTACAAATGAACAATAGAAAAAGTTTAAAGATTTTATGAAGTAATACAAAGATCTTTTTATTTAGAAGGGAAAATCAGTTTAGAAAAATCTCTATAAAAAAACATAATATTGATATAGGTAATACTTCTTCAATCAAACAAAGATTTTACAAAATCTTATTTCAAAATCAAGAATTTATTAAACAGAAAATTCAAAGGTTATTGGGATCAAGATTGATTTAACTGTCTAAAAGTCAATAGATATCTCCAGTAATTGTTGTAAAAAGAAAAATGGAAAAAAGCATTTATGTATAAATTACAGGAAGCTAAATAGTGTGTCTAAAAAAAATAACTACCCTTTCAAGAATCAATGATATGTTGGATATATTGACAGATTCCTAATAGTTCACGACTTATCAAGTGGATTCTGACAAGTAGAGATAGAAGAAAAAGATCAGGAAAAAACAATCTTTATTACAAGATTTAGAACCTTTGAATTTACAGTCATGTCGTTTGGCTTATACAATGCTTCTGCAACTTTCTAGAGATTAATGGATACAGTCTTAAGAGATATCCTTTGGCTGAATATAATAGTATATATGGATGATATCAACATTGAATCCAAAATATTTAATGAATATCTTACTTGGAACAAGTTTTTCTATATCTGTGACAATTTGAATTAAAACTAAGTTCTGAAAAATGCTTTTTCTTTGAGAAAATCTTTCTGTCTTAAGATACGTAATTAGACATGAAAGCATACAAACAGATCTTGAAAAAGTTATTATAATCAAAGGATTTTCTATCTAAAGGACTTAACTCAATTAAAAGGATTCATTGCATTTGCTTTATATTATAGGAAATTTATAAAAGGATTCTTTACTATTGTTGAACCTTTGAATAAATTCTTTAAAGAGAATGTTTCTTATCGTTGGACAGTCGATCAACAGAAAGCATTTAAAAATTTAAAAGATTGTTTAACCTCCTTTCCAATCTTGGCATACCCTGATCTTAATAAATCATATATTCTATACACTGATGCTTTACTTATGCTCTTAAAGCTATTTTATCTCAAAAATGAAATGACAAAAAGGAACAAGTAATAGCTTATACTAGCAAAACCTTAATAAACATAAATAAAATTATTCCATTACTGAATTGAAATGTCTCGCTGTAATTTAGTCAATTAAATACTTTTACTATTATTTACATAAATGAAAATTTGTTATGGTAACTGATTATACTGCTTTAGTATATCTCAAAATATGAAAAACCCAGTTGGCAAACTTGGACGTTAGCTTATGACTTTGAACAGATATAATATGGAAATACTTAATCATCCAGAAAAACCATACACAAACATAGATACATTAAATCAGATATAATACTAAAAGACTTATTTTATTTTATAACAAACGGAATAAAAACTTTAACAGACATCTCTTTCTGATAATAGTTTTTTAATTTAATGAAAATAATAGACTCAGATATATATTTTAGTTTAATTCAATACTTAACAGAACTTTCTATGCCAACATATTTTAACAACAAATAACAAGCAGCGATGAAATGTAAAGCATGATATTTTATTATAATCAATAGTCAATTATACAAGCAAAATAGACAGGAATAACAATGACTTCTTAAAGTAGTTTGTAAATATAAAGTTAATAATATTCTATATAATTTACATGAGGATCCTTTAGCTGGACACTTTGCCATTAAAGAAACTTATAGGAGAGTGAAAATTAGATATTACTGGCCGCAAATATATAAGGACGTATGATAATATATTCAAACATATGATATCTATCAGCAATAAAGTAAAAATAAATGAACAGAACCTTTACATCCTATTAAAGTTGGATAGCCTTTTGATTGAATTAGGATGAAAATTATTAGACCTTTACTTAAAATGAAAAAAGAAAATAAATACATAGTTATTGTGACTGAGTATTTAACAAAATGGTCAAAGGCAAGAGTAATATCAGATATAAAGGCAAAATCAGTTGTTTCTTTCTTTTATGAAGATATCATTTGCAAACACAATTGTTCTTAAGAACTTATTATTGATCGTGAAATACATTTTGTGAATGAAATATTAAATTCTTTATGCGATGAGTTAGAAGTAAAGCACAAACTTTCAATTACGTATTATTTACAAATGAATGAACTTGTTAAATATTTTAATTAAATATTATGTAAAATATTAGCTAAATTTGCAAATAACAATAATGATGATTGGGATACATTTATTCCCTCAGCTCTTTTTGCATATAAGATAAAATAACATGAAATAATATGACATGAACCTTTTTATTTAATTTATGAAAGAAATATTAAATTACCAATTGAATTTCAGGTAAAAATACAAAATATTAAATCATCATCTGATAATGTATAAAATGATTTATTATAAAGAATACAATGAATAACTGAACAAATAAAGAATAACATCAAGAAAACACAAAATAGGATAACAATAGCACAGTAAAAATAAAAGAAACGCTATGATAAAAATCTGCAATCAGATTACAAATTTAAAGAAGAACAGTTAGTACTAAAGTATGAAACTAAGATTAAAGAAAAAAAATTGGATGATCATTAGATTGATTCTATTATATCTATGCAGATTTAGAAAATAGAATTTACAAATTAAGAATAATAGACAGAAAAATTTTAAAAGTACTAATTAATGATACATGACTGAAACTTTATCATCAATGATCCCTATCTGAACCAATAATGATAATTGAATGATAAAATTAGATATAAGTAATCACTGAAAATCCTTCTATATAAGTCAATAAAAAATGAATACTTTTGACATCTTCTTAACAAATAATATTCCTTATCAACTCCTCTTAGACGACTTTAGGCAAACTGAACTGGTTAATATATTATCATATCCTTCACCTTACATAAATAAAATAGACACAAAAGAAAAATTCTATTAGATTACTAGAGCAATGTTTAGAGCTAAAAGAACTTACAATCGTATTTTTTTCTTGATTAATGCTTTTTACTTAGACCAATTTTTAGAAACTTCAGAAAATATGATTACACAAATAACTTATGTTAAGGAAATAACTCAACATTATTATTTGACTTCAATTCAAATCTATTATCTTTATAAAGTACTAGGTACATCTCAAATTGCTAAGTTACGAAATTTAACTCTTAATTTAATTCTAAGGGTATCTAAAAGTTAATTTAATGAACTGATTGATGAAGCCTTAAATATTTTTGCGTAGACGCAAAATCTTGAAGAAGAGTAATGTTACACCTAAAAATGATATGCAAAATTATCTGTAAGGTTAAAAAGGATAATCATTTTCATGCTATATTAAATAATTAAATAATCTATATATCTTATTTCCTAATTTGATAGTCTAATTTTATTATGTAAATAGATTTTATTACATCATTTATCATTAATAATATTTATTTCATTTTATTCATTTATTTTATTTATTTATATTATTTATTTATTATATCTATTTTATTTATTTTATTATTATTAGTAAGTATTTTTATATAAATAAGAGTAGTTCGTCGATATAGAAGAATCTTATCTTGTAATAATTTTTTGATAAATAAATTATTTAATACAGACATATCAACAGTAACAGTACTAGTCTTTTATTTATTAATTAATTGATTGCACGCATTTCCTCTAATTTATTATAATTATTATATTTTATTATCTCATATCTTTATTTTTTATTCTTCTGTATGAAGGAAACCTTCTGCTAAATCTCAATATTGTAGGTGATTTACCTGTGATTTAAAAGAACTAGTATAACACTTTTAATAATAAGCAATATAGTATAATATTTTAATATCCTAAATTAAATTAATTTAGATTAGAATAATTTTCTAGTTATTATTATTTTTAAATAAAATAATTTTAAATACTTTTTAAAATAACTAATATTTTTTAATTAAATCAATATTATCCCTTAAACTGTAGAAATTTGTAAACAAATTTGTCTACTTATTTATTATAAATTCTCTTCTAATTTAAATTTATGAAAAATTAAAATTTAAAAATTTTTTTTTTAAATTAATTTTATAAATATACAGAGGTGGACAAAAGTATTTGCACACTTTTTCACTCAATATAAAACTTATAATTTTTTTGCATTAACAATAAACAGTCAATTAATATTTTATTTAAAGCCGATTAAGATCTACATTTTGTACTAAGTAACTAGTATTTAGTTGTATTACAATTTGCCGCAATCACAGCTTGAATTCGTTGCAGCATACTATTGACTAGGTTTCGATAGTATACTTTGGAATTTTTTGCCAAGCCTTTTTAACATATCAGTCAAATTAGATAGAGGTTTTTTATAAGTTTGGATGCTTTTCTTAACTTCAGCCCAAAGATTCTCAATTGGGTTAAGATCGGGACTTTGAGCTGGCCAAGATAATGTATGAAGATTATTTTTCACTTGAAAAATCATTGCAGTTAATTCTTTAGTTTTTACCATTTTTTTTTAGATTTTCGAAGAAGAACAATCTATTAAAAAAAAAATAAATTGTTATTCTTTTTATTTTTATAATATAAACAAATACTTAAGTGTCATATAAACGCAATTTGTTATTGCGGTCTATGATTTTACTAGCATTAATTCACATTATGGAGGGTGTGCGGATACTTTTGTCTACCTTCTATATTATATATATTTTATATATAATTTCAGCCAAAAAATATACCAAATATATCATTTAAATCAATTTCTTTTATAGTAATAATTTGCAGATCAGAATATTCTAGATTTATTTTAAATCGAAAAATGATTGGCTAAAAAATTAGAATAGCATTTTTATTTTATTTTAAAAACTGTATTACATTTATTGAATTTTTTTTATTTTTATTTACAATTTTATATTTTTCAGTATTTATTTTACCAATATTTATATACCAATTAACAAATGCTTACTGAAAATACCTAAATAAAAAAAATTCATTCTAAATAATCTTCATTAACAATTTTATTACCTGAAATATATACTTTATCTTTTATAATATACATATCAATTCACTTTGCTTTTTTGATTTCAATCTGAAATATTTCTTATAAGTATTTTTACTAGCTATTCAAGAAGAGTTTCTATTCTTAGTAAAATTTTGGACTTAGTCATATTTTTTTCATTTTTCTGAGCTTTTGCTTCTTGTTTTGTAATTGGTATTAGCCTAAATCATTTTTATTAATAAATACTTCAGTAATAAATTTTTGTTGAGCTTGTTTTGTTAAATAGGTAAAATTTTTTAAATTTCATTTAATTTATATTCTTTTAGACTATGATTCACAAAGTCTAAACTTCATAAATAGGTTTGAAATCTTTGGCATTCTATAAATAATTCTGGCTGAGTTTTTAGACTGATATGATATTTTAATAATTATTATATCTGATTATTTTGAGTAAGTTATTTTTTAGCTAAATTTTTATAAATTAAAGTTAGTAATATTTATTAATTAAGTTAATTGAAATAAAGGCATTACCTCAAGGAACTTTTTGCAATTACATGTAGCAATTTTTCAGTAATAATATTGTGAAACTAAAGGTATTAAAGTTTTTAAGGTCTTATTCATTTCTTCTAAAATCGCATCTAACCTTTAATACTATTCATAAATTTCTGACCTAAAAACAATACAAATTTTCTCTATAAGGTCACGTAATTCTGGATGAAACTACATCAACTGAACTTCATTAGCAATTTCAATTAAATAGTAAATAGGATGCCGCTTCGTAGATTAAATAGGTAAAAATATTATTTTAGTAACTTTCTTTAATAAAAGATTATTGATTCTTATAGCTTTCTGATAGTTAATTATTGCTTGAAGATAAATAAAAGTCTATATATAATAAATAATAAAATAAAATTAGTATTAGTAAAAATATAAAAAAGTTTAATATTAATCTGTTCGTATTTTATTTGGTAAAGTAATTCTTGCTATTCTTTGGCCTACGCAAAATATCTCTCTACTGATAAGTCAGAATTATCTTTTACATATGGTTATATAAGTTCCATAAAAATTGCTTAATGGTATATATTGCAAATAAAATCCCAAGATTTATGATAATTTGTATATTTCTTGAAATAAAAAAGCTGGTTATCCATCTTATAGTCTTGGCATATTGCAAATCGCTTTAATCAATTTTCCTAATATAAAACTAAGTAAACTATACAGAAACTTTATTTTTTTAATACGCAGTAACTGCAAAGTAACTATATAGTAAATATATAGTTACTATTTTACTTAATAGTAGCTTAATTATAACCTAATAGACACTATGTAGTTATTGCATATAAGGAAACAAAGTTTTTGTAAAGAAGTAAATAAATGCAAAAATAAATAAAATTTTTGAATTATTACTTACCAGTTTAACTTCATGAAAACTTAAAATATATTTATTTCTTCATATAATTATTCTGATATAAGTATTATCTAAGAAAACTTTTCTTTAAATTTTATACTATAATGATATGGGACATCACTGCAGACTGCTACTACCCATTTATGAATTTCATCTCTAACACCTGTTATTTTTTTATATGTAAAAAAACTTTTTTAACTTTCAAAATAAATTGGAATTGATATTGATTAGATCAGGAACATAAACCTTAGAAATGTTAACTTTTTGATTGGTAACTCATTATTAGGTAAGACTGATTCTAGGAATACATGAAACATTTAATTCATCTTCAAAACAATATAGTTTAAAAATTAGAGTATTATTAATTATATTACTTATAACTTTGGTTACTTTTTCTTTTTGTATTTTGGTCAATGTTGGTAATCGCGTTTTGTATTTTAGGCATCTTTTTTTTTTAATTTTTAATATTTAATAAATGGCAATTGGAACATTCTTTAATATTAGTGATATTAATCCCTGTAGATTATATAAGAGAACCAATTGTATTAGTGAATGATGATTTTTCTTTAGATAATAAATTAATAATATTAGAAAAATAGTTATATAATTTTTTACCAATGACTTCCTGCATTTGAGGATTAATATCAAAAAACTCTTCGTGTTATAACTTATTAAGAGAATAATATGCCTAAGATGTGTTAGTATGTTAAATTCTATTATGTGATTCTATATTAAAAGTAATAAGACTGGTAATGATATAGTAAACTACTATATTGTAGCCTCAGTCAAGATAATTTTTTTGTCCTCTTTTTTTATTATTAAATACAAGAAATAAAAGCCTTTTAGGTAATGGTTCTTCTTACTTTGATAATTCTTCTAACTATTTTTGAAATTGATAGTAACTTTCTGAACTTGTAATATGATTATTAATATTAATAATCATCTTTGATTGTGCGATTAAATATTTAATAGCTGAGAAGACAAGTTAAGCTTCTAAAATATATTTTCTGTATCACATTTTATATATCAAATCAACTGTAACTGCAGTTTTAAAAGGTTTTCTTAACCTAAAGTATTAGTATCCTAAATATTTTGAATCAAAGTTTTGGTAAATGTAACAACAATTTTATTATATCTATTGAGCCATTCACGAGGATTATATACTATAAGACTTTCTATTAAGAATCTAGTGCTATCTTAGATTATTAATTTCAAATTATTAAATAATAATTCACATTCTGCATTTGCTATCTTAATAATTATATTAATATGTTTTTGTTAATTATCAAATTATGAATCCTATCATTTGACAAGATCATCATTATTTTTACATTATTTTTCATACAATCTTTGAGTCTTAATTGCATAATCACAACCTTTTACATTTTTTTTTTAACTCTTCTATTTCATTTTTTTGATTTTTTAAATACTTTTGTATCCATATGATTTGATTATTGAGTCTAATTATTAATTGTAACTTTTGTTAAATCTTCCAGTAATTAGCTTCTAAAAGACTTTAGTCTTTTCAAACTGAGCTATAATGTTGAAATGATTAATACTACTGTCTCTATTAGTATCTAATTAAAACTGCTTGTTGTTCTGATAAGAATCTGTAAAATGATGGTAAAATTGATTAGTAAAAATAATTTAATTATAATGCTTTTTACAAATCAAATCAAATAAGACTTTAAAGAAGAATGAAGCTCAGAAAAGTAATTATGGTATTGTGTAAGCTGCTTAGCTATTTTTAGATACTAGCATACCACCAGGTTTGTGATTTCTTTATTTTACAGGTTTTTAATCCAATTGTATAATAATTATCAACTAAATTCACAAAAATACATAGAAGATACCTTACTTTTAATTTTTGGTAAACAGACACTACAAAAAAATATTTAAATTGTTAAATTAGTTAACAAAAAATATGCTATATATACTTTTATTTAATTAACAAAATATATACAAATTTCTTATTTTAAGGTCTTATTTACTTTTTTAAGGAAACTTGATTCCAAATAATTATTTTTAATTATGAAAACTAAAACTTTTTTACTATTTATCTATATGCTATTTAAGCCACAATAAAAATTTAGAAAAAAAAATGATTTTGATCATATATACATATAATAGCCAATCAAATTTAAAGAATTTTCTGTAGATTATTCTAGAACTCATTTTCTTATTTAATATATTCTCTGACTAAATTTATATATATAATTTTATATAATTAATTTATCATAATATTACTAATTTTAATTTATTAATATATAATTTAAAATTACTTTAATTTATATTTATTTATTTATTTATTTATTAAATAAAATATAATAATAATAATAAAATACAAATATTTTATATAATAAAAATTCTATTTAATATAATATAAAATATAAAAAAGAAATAACAATAAGTAATATTTAAAATTTTAGTTAATAATATATAAATAAAGAAATAAAATAACAATATTAATAATAATATTTAAAAATATATAAAATAATATTAGTAATATTAGTAATATATAAAATATTAAAAAAAGAAAGTTAATAATATTAATAATATATAAAATATTAAAAAAAAGATAATAATATTAGTAATATATAAAAAAAATAAATAAATATAATAGTAAACTGTTAGTAATTAATAATATTAGAAAATAATATTTAAAAAAGTAAAAAAAACTTAATAAAAGAAAAAAAAAATAAATAAATAAATTTTTTTTCTTTATGCAATATCTGATATATTAGTTTGATATAATAGTAAAGAAACATACTTTACAAATTATATGAATCTTATTTTTATTAATTTATAAACTGAAAAGATCTTAACAGACTTATATAATTACCGTATTCCTCCGAAAATAAGCACCGCGTGATATATATGAATTTATTAGTATATACGTGACAAATAATATATTAAATTCCATGTGACAA
>CAJVPQ010002360.1:0-14129 GCA_910591825.1 Funneliformis caledonium
TGGATATCCGGATAATTTAGGATATCCGGTTAATATCTTGGATATCTGGATATTATCCGGATAAATTATCTGGATATTATCCGGATAAATTATCTGGATATCTGGATTGAAACAGATACAAGTTAATCGGATATCCGGATGAACGGATATAAACTCTATAGTATTGGATAACAGTTTAAACCCCTAATTTAAAAGGTAAGTTAAAAAAAATAAGATTAATTATTTATTTTATTTGATTTCCTTTCCGAAACTATGACAAGCTCTTTAAAAAGCAAAGAAAGAAAAGGTTTAGAAACTGTTTATATGCTGAAACAATCGAAAGTTTTGGACAAAACTTATATACCAATAATCGAAAATTTTGGAACAAAATATTACGTGTCAAATTAATAATTAGAATCATGACAATTATTATAAGCAGTAAACAAACCCTGAAATTTTGTTGAACATTGAACATTACGACATCGACTCAAAAAATTTGATATCTTAGATATTAATTTAACATTTTAGGCCATCTATTACTAAACTTTATGGAAACTTTTGAAAAAAAATTCATTACAAATACCATAAGAAATGTACTGTAAGCTTTAAAAAAGAATGGAATATTTTATAACAGAGCATTACGTGACGTTTAATATCAAATCATGAGTATGTACTGTATGTACAACAAGAAAAATTAAATGTTTTAATTCAACTCGTTTGTGCAACTATGGGATTTTTTAAATTTTATTAATCTCGTAAAATCTCTCCTAATATTATTGTTACAAATTTTCGATTCCTTTTACTTTTCACCTCCCAAATCTATATCCTCATGTCTGAAATTGTCTTAATCCTTGATTACTGTCAAAGTATGTGGAAGGATAAAATAAAAAAGTTCTTGTACATGCAAATCTTCTGCAAAAACATTAAGCTCAAAGATTTTATTTTAGCCATGTATAAATGTTCGTTTCTTAAATCCTATAATAAAAGATCAATTAAACACATTATTAATTCAGTTTATATTCATAAAAAAAATTACCAACTCGAGTAGCAGATCTGTGATGACGATTGCTATCTGTAGCTTATATTTGTGCTCAATATCTATACATGTCATCATTATCAAAATAACCTTCATTAAATATATTATGTATATAAATATTAAAATACTTAACTCAAGTTGTTCGTATTTATTAGAATGACTCGATCAAATTCATCACCAGCCGAGCCATATCATTTCTTTCTTTAAATCTTCTTACAGTCTAGCACAAAAAAGCCATATCCATTTAAGGAACTTGTAAATTTAATAAAATACGGTCCAAATGCGTAAGTATAATTTGCGTGAAAAAAAAAAGAGTAAGAAATATTCGAGACAATTGATTAACCAATAGCTTTTTTAACCTTATAACGTTTACGTTACCAGGCTTGGGTAGGGTTATCACAATTAATAATCCCGAACGCATCGAAGACGTTTTGAAAAGTAAATTTGCAAAATATTATTTATCTTATATGGATTCAATCATATTATCTTACTTTATAAAATAAATTTACAGCGAATTTCGAGTACTTTGATAAATCACCACTCCTTTATTGTTTATAATGTTTTGAAGATGGAATTTTCAATAAAGCTGGCCTTGTTTTTTTATTGCACTTAATATCTTAAACATTTTATTGGTCCAATTTGGTTTATTCGATTGAAATGCTAAGAAAATTATCGAGTCATTTATTTAACAGCATAAACTTTCGAGAGATATTTTGCGTCGTATTTATAGAAGATCGAAATCATATTAAATACCTTGGATAAATTAGCTAGGTACTGGTTGATTTGCACGATTTTTTATTTAAGTTTACAGTGGATTCCTTCGGAAAGTAAGTGTATGTGTGTGTGTTTATTTTTTAAAAAAATTTTATGTTCATTTATTAATTTAAAATTCCAGAATTACATTTGGTTTGCACTTTAAAAGCCTGGAAAAGAACCGGTAAATTTGCAAAGGCATCCGGATTTGCGCAATGAGTAATAATTGGAAATTTACAGAATTATTGACATAAGGTCGTAAAATGCGAGAATCGTGAGATTGTTTGTCAACTTTTGCTTAAGATATAATTAAGAACCATATGAATATTAAAAAAACCCTAGGGATATCCTTAATATATTATGAACGATCAACATGATAACGGAGAAAAATTGTCCGATAAGGAATTATTAGATGTTGTAATAAATTTTATCATTTTCGGTACATCTTACATAGGATCTTGCATAATTTAGGACGTGACACAATTGCACAAGTAATTTATGTTTTGGCTTCTTATGGTTTATACAAGTATATTCTAATGAATATTGTTATCTTGTATTACTATGCCGAACACGCTGCTTAACTTTGAAGATAAATTTCAGTTTATGGTTATAAGCTTTATGCTTTATGCTTTTTATGCTAGCGATCAGCAGTGATTTAATTATATAGAAAAAAATCAAATACTTACCCGATTCAGCGCTACCGACACCGAAGAATCCGCCTAATAATCATATTTTTAAAATACTTGTTCTGTTTTTTATAAATTTTTAGTTTTATTTAAAAATAAAAAAAAAATATTTAGCGGAAAAAATAATTTGCGATGCAGCGGTAAGAAATACAAGAGCCTTAACCATCCACGTCAATTTGCTTGCAAGACAGGAGGACACTCTTACTAGAAGAGGATTATCTAATAAACAGTACTGCCAGAAAGGCTGCTTTCCAAAAAAATGTATTATACTTTTACTAATTTTTAAAGAAATAATGCGGAGTACGGTTAAATTTCTTGATGAAAAAGTAAAATGTAATTTAAACACAGCCCAGAATTACCTGAAATTTTTTACAGTTTTCATTTTTATTGAAATTTTGAGCTCTTTCTTTTTTTAGATTCCTCTTTCAGGTTATTGTAATAAGTTCGATAAATTTTGAAACAACATTTAATTAATACCTTAATAATATTTAAAGATGATAACAGCGAGGATTGAAACAACATTCGATAAATATCTTGCTGTAAGAAGATACTATTAAGATAACTCTGCAGGGCATTTTACAACGAACGAGGTAGTTTACATTTAAATTTTAATTTTGATGCAAAAAAAAAAAAATTTTCCAATCCTTTTCATTTCACTTTAATTTTTTTTTGGCAATCGGAGAATTCATATGAAGAAAATTTTGCAACAGTTTATATGGCTCTGAAGAAAGAATAAGCGTTGGACAGCTATGTACGGGAACTCACAAGGTTAACTATATAAGGTAAAGTTGCCGAACGTTATCGCAAAACTTAAGCATGTTGATTCGACAAAGCGGCAACCGTAACAATAGCAACTGATGTAATTACTCTCGCAGTGTTAAGAAAAATAAATCTCAGCGAGGTACAGGATCGTTCTGCTATTTTTAAAGTAATGCTTGGGAAGATAAATGTAAAAGGTAATCTACATTTATTTAACTTTAAACTCCATAAATGCATCTGCAAAAAAAAAACTTGATCAAAATTTTATTTCTTGCAGCACTCACATGAATGAAAATACTGTACTGCTTTGCAAAATTAATTAATGCTATTCAGAGCCATTTTCAGGTAATAGCTACGGATAGTTATGTGAAAGATCTTTATGCCACGTATCTAATGTATTATGTGATAAACAAGTTTTGGAGGTTCGCCAATTAGGAATTCATACATAAGTTTCATACAATCAATAGCTGAACGCATAGAAACCTGCCCAACCGTGTTATTTGTGTGGCTAACCAGATAGCATCTGTTATATAATGTCGCTCATTTTCTTTGAATAATGATTTGATATGTCTTTTAAATGTGTCAGGTGAAGTAGATGTAGATTTTCGAACTAGTGAACGAATTTCAGAAATGTGATGTACTTTGTTCTGTAAATAACGTGTTAATGCTCCTAATAATTGTTCTAATTTTTGAACTTTTTATGTAAATCCTCATTAGATTCTTTTAATTGATGTAAATTTTCATTGGTTCTTTTTAATAATTTAGCTGTTTTATAAAGAGAATTTTCAATAAATAGTAACTCTTTATCTTGTAAATATTATTACGATTGAATGTAATTCGGCCGAAATCTTTATAATTCCGCATGAAAATTGCTTTCGATATTTACAGTTAGTCTTTTAAATGATCATTTGCCAGGTTGTCAGTGCGCCAGGCTGTCAAGATGCCAGGTTGTCAAGGTGCCAGTATGACAAAATATTCAAAATGCCAGGCTGGCTTAATTATTTTTTTTATATATATACCGAGCTCGAAATCCTTAAACAGCTCAATATCCCACGCTCACCCTTAAGATATTTCTTTGAATACATTCTTCCCTTTTTACACCTTCGTGTTTCGCCGTTTCAACTTTTTAATTTCGCAATTGTAACGCCGTTTATTATTTTATTTTAATTTCCAATTTTATTAGTATTTTATAATTTAATTTTTATGTAATTTTTCGTAATTTGCGTAGTTATAATTATTACTTGGCATTTATAGAGTTTAAAATATTGATCAAGCGAAAAGAGTTCTGACGTTAAGGCAACACTGATTAATTTGATAATATTAAATAAATATTCTGTAATTGTTACTTCATTTTTAATCAATAAAAGCTTCTGCTTACATTAAAAATTGTTTATAAATACATAAACGGAAGAACTGAATATAACAATATGGTGACAATATTTATCCTTTTTTGAGAACCTTTTGGATATCGCATTTTGTTTAAAAGATGCTGAGCCAATTTTATTTCAGTTTCTGATAATTGATCAATTTTGTATATAGAGCATGTCGTTCCTTCATTACATTTGATCTTGTTATTGTCCAAAGTAGAGAACAATCTATTACTAGGCGTTGCTGATGTCATGTCACGCGTATTACACAAAAATTAAAATTTATTATGTATTATCTGAAATTAGCTTCAGACTAGAATGGTTACCGCTCCCTAGTTAATTCCAAAGTATTATCAATTATAGGTCAATTTTCATTCTTTTTTTGTCATTTTTTCTTTTTTTTAATTTTTGAGCTTGTATTTTACGTGCTTTTTTCAAATTATGGGCTTGCTTTGAGATAGGCAGCATTTCTTGTTAAAAAATCTGAAATCTAAAACTTCAATAAAATGGGTCCTTTTAGTTTTTATGTGATATTAAATGATTAAATAAATACAGAACGTGTTTTAATAATGATGAGAAAAAATTTTTTTCTACAGAAAAGATAAAAAGTAACTATAAGACTCATTTTATGACTTTTATGTTTCAATATTTAGAAAAATTTTACTTTGACATAAAAAAAACAATCACTTATAATACCATCGCAGAATTTATAGTGAGAGTTATAATAAGAATTTAAAGTTATCGAAATGTTAGGAAAATATATAAAGTCAATTATTATAGCTTAATATCAATAATAGGAACATACATAGTTTGTTAACTGACCATCCCAGTGCTACGTGTTGAATTCATTTTATTTCATTATATATTAAAAGAGCACTAGTTGTTGCATAATGTCCTTATCAAATGCTAATATTAAAGATTTTTGCTATAATATCTAATTTAATTTATATGGTACAGATTACAAGTCGCATATGCTACTATGAATAAACCGACCTAATTAATATTATGAGACATTCTCCTATATAGCCTATAATTGTGTTCGTTTTATCATGAAGTCAGATATGTTTTGATAGCTCAGGATTTGATTGCGTATTGTTGCTTGACTGAGAACCCTTATCATTTTTTGAGAATGACTAATGAAGAATTACAAATCAATCTAAGGATAGTAGTATGAAAATCACACAAACTTTTGGCATTGGGCTGTATCATGCTGGATATACTGAAAGTGATCAGATAATAGTAGCATTATTATTTCTACAACAAAAAAAATTCAAGAATTAGTTGCAACTAGCACCTTGGTGGGGTGTGAATTTACCTGCTCATTTGGTTGTAATAAAAGGAACCGAATTCTATGATGCCAAGTCTAAAGGACATGTAGATTTTCCTATTACTAATGTACTCCAAATGATAGGTAGAGCTGATAATTAACATTACGCGGAATTATTAATTTTCAACATTCTATCACTTCACATTTTGATTAATTTTGTGTTTGAGCTTTAGTTTATTAGATCTCTTCTTTTTATAATTAATAGTGGGGTTGCTTGTATATTTGTACAAGATTCAAAAAAAAATTTTTATAAATAATTTTGTATGAACCTTACCCAGTAGAGTCCAGCTTACATATCCAGCATGAAATATAAGTTAACTGAAGAGGAAATGAAATATCTGTCTTACACTTAATTATGTCAATAAAATCCAGCTTTTTATGAATTATAAGATGCCGAATCCAAAACTATTGACGATTATCTATCCGAGCTGTTTGAATTATGAAAGAGCTAAGTCTTTCTGGTTGTATTAAAATGGATGATGAAATTATTGAGGAACCGTCTTCCTTGGCAGGCTCGCATCATATTATTATCTTTCACATAAAACGATCCGACTCGTCCGTGATCATATTAAAAATGATTCAACTATCCGAGATATATTATGTAATTCAGACGAACACTCTGAACTTCCGGCTCGACACAATGTATATCTCCAAAATCAAGATTTGGAAAAGGAACTTCTTGGTCTGTTTTACTTTTGCAGGCTCATAAGGACAAAATTGGCAATAGCTGATTATGTCGCAGACATTCTGTCGGTTTTAGATCAAACAATTCGTATTTACAGGTAAGGTTGAACATCCGAAATTCGATCATCTTTATACATAAATCTTCTTTTTTCTTCCTCCGTTATTATTAATTATTTATATCACGGTCGTATCACGGTCGTAAATAACATGTTAAAAACGTCTTAATACGATGTCATTATTATAATGCCCCTATAGTGTTGTGGCTTAACATATGAACATGCAATGATCACGCACGTCCGGAATATGTGACAGGTTAAGCCCGTCGGTGACAAAGAACAAGCTAACATCTAACCAAAATACTGTCCCCCCTGAAATCATAATAAAAATTGAAACGCAATAGTTTCGCATGATAGACCATTTTTGTAGTTTATGACGTAAAAAAAAAGAAGTGTATTATGTATGATAAATTATTCTCGATACATAGATGTGACATTAAACGTCACACCAAATAGTTTTGTGGCTTAACCTGTCACACATTTTAGATCACAACAACAAAGTAACTGTATATATAACGCGTCTGTGTCCTCAACATATCTTGTTTCCCATAACTTTTTCAAAAATATATTTCTTCAGACTGTGCCTGTTTACTCAAACTTTTTCAAAAAAAAAAATTTCTCCAAGATATTTCTTGTTCTTACATGTGTTTTTTACGTTCTCTCCCTCTTAAAAAAGATGATTGATATCGTTATCGATGATTCTTATGAACCTAAAAATTTTGATATTCTTTTAACCGATGTTTGCGGTAAAGATCTTCACGAAAAAATATCAGCAAAACTTGAAATCAAATATCTTTCGGACTCCTCGCAAGAATTCAATGATGATATTAATGGAATTCTATATGGTAACCACTACCGACTTTTTTGCGCAACGACGGTAAAAATCAAGAATAAGATCAAGATTGTACACTTTCTCGTAGATACTGGGTCTCCGATAACCTATATCTGCGAGGATGTATTAAATTCATTTGGTGTGTCTTCTACCGAACCAAGTCAAAAGATTTTTGCACGAATTCATAATAGAAATATTCCGGTTATTATGTCACCAACAAAATCGCACTTCAGTGAAATAAATGTTCTAGGAATGGAGTTTATGAGAACATATGATGCAGAACTAAACGTTTATTTCGAAAGGGAGTGCTTTTCTTTAAAATTTGATCAAAGACTTTGACCAATGATTGCTATCTTTCTTTTATCAATTATAAATGATGATTTTTATTCAGCAAAATGTTTTTATTGCTTATAATGCGAAATTTTGATATTTCTTTTTCATATTTTTAAAATAAATAAATAAACAAAATATATATAACAATTGATGTCAAATTGACGAAATATTATTTATATTCATTGAATTAACATAAAATATAACGAAGTAAACTTTTAAAGGGAGAATGAAATGTGAAAATCATAAAAGTTTGACACTTCTGTCAGCCACTGGACCCTCGCTATGTGTGAATGCAATTTCTTACTACTCCAAATTGGCATTATCGCATGGTGCTTCAAAAATATTTAAATCAATTTGATTGCCTCAAGAACGATATCGCTTACTTGATCTTTAGTGTATAACACAATTTAAGCTTATTTAGAGCTTTGACAAGTAATTTATATCTCCATTATGCTCCTTTGATAAACTTTTATCTAGTAAGTGAAGCCGTTGCAAATATAGTATTAAAGCTTTTTTTTTTTTATCAATCATCTTTAATTATATCGACCAAGCTAAAACTTAGAAAAGCAGAAAGAAAGGACATTCTATTTATAAAAAAGTCCACGTTTGTATATTAAAAACACGACATAAGTTTGGACGTCTATTCCGAATATATATATATATATATATATTTTGATTGTCTTTGAATAAAGCTTTCTTTTTCCCATTATTATGCTTTATGACGTCTCACAACACTATTTGTAACTATGACATAAACTTTTGTTTGGCATAGATCAACACTTGGGAATATCTCTAAAAAGGTTCTTTGAAACATTCATTTCGTTCTGACCGAACAAGGTTGGTTTAGAAAAAGTAAAGTTATTGTTTATTCATTTGCATACTTTATGTGAACGAATTTATAATATAAATTCATTTATCAAAAACTCGAAACTTCCGTGAATTTATTATTTGATGAACTTGAACGAAGGATAATAACAAGGTGAATTGCCTAATTCGAATTCTGAATTAAATCTTTGAGACAAGAATATTATTTATAACAATTCTTACTGTGGCCTCGTCATCAACTTCGAATAATGATCCAAAGGAACAAATACTCCGGTTTGGAAAAAAGGAAATTAACTCATACAATACCGTGTCGGTACAGGACCACGAGGAATTTCAAAAAAAAAAAATAATTTTTTTTATTTGTAATTTTTTGATTTGGAAACGAAATGAATTACTTGCCGTTATTGTTCTAAAATAATCAATAATAAAGTTAATTTAACGTACTCCTTAATCTTACGATAAAGACTAGCACAAAGTTAAATTTTATTTCCATAGATTCCTCTTATTATATATCATTCAATACTAAAATGTAATAAAAATTAAAAATTTGTCAAAAAATTCTCAGAGCCTGATTTTCCTAGCAAACTTCCCATATTCGATAAATCGAATCGAAAATCGAAAATTGATTCTTAGAGTCCAACCTTGAGATACGATAATCGCGATTAAATCCGATTCTAAATATCAAAATCGATCCCATTCGTTAGTCCTCGGTCCATATTCTGAGGAACGGACTGGACCGGTCCTTTATCTTTATAGCATATAGTTGCGTGTCAAAACTCATTTTAGCAAATCGCAAAGTTGAAACCCTAAATTTCGACGGATTTTTTAATATGACTTTAATAAAATCTTATTGGCAAACATTCGAAACTCGAAACCATAATAAAATCCCGTCAAAAGGCAAAACTATATTATAATTTTGCCAATGACCCGTATAAACCCGAAAGTTTTGCCAGGCAACTATAGACGGACCTGAGTTTGATTTAAAATCCTTGTTGGTTAATCTAGTTTCGGTTCAATTCCCGGTTAACACAATCCGTTCTGGTTAATTTAAAAAATCATCGCCCCGATATAAAAAAGAAAAGAATTCGAATTTATTTATTTAAATTGATTCGATCTTGTGCAAACAAATGAAAAAAATAACCGTCTTGTATAATTCTATGTTCCATATAAAATACAAAACAGACAGCGCAACAACTAATAGTAGCAATACAATAGTAATATGATGCAGTATATGAATGAATTATTTGAAATTATACAGTAATTCAAATTTTTTAAATTTTTTTTAATTTTTAATGAAATATTTATAGTCGCATCAGAATTATCATGCTCACCAGTATGATGTAGACGATCTTGTTTTTTAATATTTTTTGTGATATCACGGAGTTTATATGAAATTAGCTATACAATAACGATAATTTATTTTAAACTTATTATTATACATATTAATTTCAAGTAATTTGTTTCTATTTTCAATAATATAAATAATATAAGCGTAATGATAGTAATTATGGAATATTTTTCTAACTGTAAAAGTATAATATTTTAGTGCTAAAGATAAAGGGGGGGGGCTAATTAATAAATATCTCAAAAAAAATTGTAGCAAGTGTTTAGATAATTTATTCTTTTTCACTTTTGCGATATCAATTCAATTATGTGGATTAGGACATCTACAATTACCACCTTCCGCCAATTTATTTATTGTTTAATTTCGAATATTTTTTTTTAATTTAAGTTTTTAATTATTTTTAATGATTTATAACTATAATTTTTTTTATTCTTATTTAGTATCTAAGTGGTTGACAAAAGGGATATATATTATTGTTGCAGTATTAATGGTTACTTTCATCAAAAGATTAAGGATAATAAAAATAATCAAAATAATCGAAGATGCATTACCAATAAAAGTTGTTGCATCTTGAAATATAGTTTTTAGCATATAATCAATTTTTAATTGAGGAGGCATAAATCTTGCTTTATTATTGAATAAAGCAATTCATCTTCTATGAAATATTAATAAGTTCGTTAAGATTTCTTTCCAGTAAGATTTTCATAAGTATAATTCGTCTAAATAAAAATTTTTTAAATTATATTATTATTCTTATAACACAAAAAGGTAAACAAATTTACCTTTTTTTCGTGATTCATAAAAAGTGGGCCTTCCTTTTTTTTAAAAGAATTTAATATACGATAAATTTTATGCTGGACATTTAGTAGGATCGCATCTTATCGACAAAAAAATGATGAACTTTCTCTTCATAATTTTAAGTCAACATCATAAAATCACACGATAATCAAAATTATTGTCCAATTGATAATGATGATCGGTTAGATTTAGCCACTAACACAATAACTTATAATTATCATTCCCACATTCCTATTTCATTGGATGTTTTCAACTGCTTTGCTCGTGTACATGTTTGCAAAAAGTCGAAAGTTTGCGAAATAAGATTAAGATTGAAAATATAGAAAATATTAGAAAAATTCAAAAATCAAAGTTTCACTTGTCTCCTCCAAGAATTGGATTAAACACGTTACCCTCACGAACATTAATTAAAAATATACGTTTTGGTAATAAGTCTTATTATATTTTTTTTTTAAAATGAAATTAAGAATTATTATATTAAGGAAATTCTGTTTAATTTCGGTATCTGCATTTTAGGAATATACAACATTCTTTATTAAAATTACGGATTTATAAGAATTATATAACGTAGCGTCACGTTGCCTTATATAACTAATTCAATTCGTATTACTATTAGTGTCATTACTGCGCCGTTAAGAATCTTCTCACATTTTGTACGACCCTCGGTAATTAAGCGCATATGTTTATGTCACTCAAAATAGTTGTTTAGCTTGTTATTTGTTACTTACTGAACATATGGTATTCTGCTACTTTGATTAGAGAAGAGTGAATTTACTTTTTTTTTAACTGAACACAAAAACTAAAAACCTCTCTTCTAAAACATGACAGCCGAAAGACAACTAGATGAATCCAACGTTTACCTTGGTTGGTTAGAAAAGGCAATATCAAACAACTATATTAAATATTATAATTACGATAAGTTCGCTAATATGGAAAAGATCAGCAGCTGTTCCTATGGAAACGTTTCTCGTGCAAGCTGGGGAGATTCCGGTACTATCATGGCCATAAAATATTCAGATAACTTAACCATTAAAGAAATCGTTAATGAGGTAAACTAAAATAAATGTTGCAACAACAACACATATATTTATTATTTTTACCATTAAACAAATATATCTAATTATTTTTAAAATACTTTAGATAAAAATGCAACGCGAAGTTGATTATCATGCAAATATTATCCAATTTTATGGAATTTCCCTATTAGAAACGAATTCCATCGATCAAAAAAACAAATATATGTTGGTTATGGAATACGCTAATGGAGGATCATTGCAATCTTATTTAAAAGAAAATTTTGACAAGCTAGAATGGAGTGATAAATATCAATTAGCCTTTCAACTTACATCTGCTGTAACATGTATGCATAACGAAGGAATTATTCATTGTGATTTGGTAATGTAACAATCTATTAAATAACATTTGTTTGGATTTTTCATGACAACTAAAAATTATAAATTTTTTTTTTATAGCATGCACAAAATGTACTTGTTCATCAAAATAATATAAAATTAGCAGACTTTGGTTTATCACGAACGGTTATTGATGCTTCAAGTTATTCAACAGATGTATATGGTGTCGTTCCTTATGTTGATCCAAAATATTTGAATAATATTAAAAATAAAAATAAAAATCAGCATTATATATTAAATACAAAGTCTGATGTATACAGTATTGGAGTTCTTCTTTGGCAAATTTCAAGTGGGCATAGACCTTTCAATTGTGAAGAATACGATGTAAATTTAGTTATAAACATTAAAAAAGGCCGAAGAGAAATAATTGTCGAGGATACTCCGATCGAATATAGCAACTTATATCAAGGTAAATGTAGAGTTTTCGCGGAATTTATTTATTTCTAATTATTAAATAAACTAATTTAATTTATTAATTTTATAAGCATGCTGGAAAAACGATCCAAGCGATCGTCCTACTATGCAACAAATTTTTAAGTCGTTTCAAACAATAATGCTTGGAAAAAATGAAGAAGTTGATTCCTTCATTCATTCAGAAAATAAAGCTGAATCAAGAGATGTAAGATGTATGCATAGTAATAATTCTGAGTTCTTTATAAGTGAATTAATGCAGGATTGCAATTTAGAATCAATATATAATGAATGTAATTCACAACATATTTTATATCAAGCAGAAAAGTTATTTTTGGAAATTTATGATAAAGATGATTGTATAAATAACCTTATTTGTAAGTTAATTAAGCTTTTAATTGAAACACAAGATGAAGGAAATAATTTCGATGAAACCGAACATTTTATTAATCATTGTATATTTCTTTCAAATCGAACTTCAAATGAGCTTTTTGAATGGCTTCACGAGAATCATGAGAAATCAAAATATAAATTTTTCTTGGGATTTTTGTATTTTAGTAATACTGATTTTGAGAAAAATTACTATGAAGCATTTAAATTATTTTTAAGTGCTTCCGAAGATAATTATCCTATTGCACAAGTTTATCTTGCAAATTGTTATAAAGAAGGATTTGGAATCGAGATAAATGAAGATCTCGCATTTAAATGGATGAAAAAGGCCGTAGGAAATGAAAGCATTTATGGACAACAAAATCTTGGTATTTATTATGAAAACAGCATAGGAACAGATGAAAATTTATACAAATCTTTTTATTGGTATCAAAAAGCAGCTATCAATGGAAATTTATGTGGATTATTTAATATAGGTAGATGTTATGAATTAGGAATAGGTGTAGAGAAAAGTGAAAGTAAAGCATATGAAACTTATAAGAAATTTCATGAAAAAGAATTTATAAATGGAAAATATAAACTTGGAATTTGCTATTTTTATGGGATAGGAACAGATATAAATAAAAAAGAAGCATTTAAAATATGTAAGTATTTAGCTAAAAAGGGACATGAAAAAGCGCAAGCTTTTCTTTCAATTTTATATTATAATGGTATAGGAACTGAAAAAAATTTAGAAAAAGCATTTTATTGGTATCAAAAAGCAGTAGAAAATAATAATATATTTGCAATGAATAATTTAGCCTCATGTTATTATAATGGAGAAGGAACTGAAAAGAATTTCACAAAAGCATTTTATTGGTATCAAAAAGCAGTAGAAAATAATAATATAGTTGCAATGAATAATTTAGCCTCATGTTATTATAATGGAGAAGGGACTGAAAAGAATTTAGTAAAAGCATTTTATTGGTATCAAAAAGCAGCAGAAAATGATAATATAAGTGCAATGAATAATTTAGCTTTATGTTATATTATTGGTGAAGGAACTGAAAAAAATTTAGAAAAAGCATTTTATTGGTATCAAAAAGCAGTAGAAAATAATAATATAGTTGCAATGAATAATTTAGCCTCATGTTATT
>CAJVPQ010002361.1:0-14118 GCA_910591825.1 Funneliformis caledonium
AATTTGGTAGCTAGCATGAAAAGGCGTACAGCTGCACTTATAGAGTCAGATGGTGACTACACAATGTATTAATTTTAATTAGTTGGTTATGTATTTTTTAAATAAAAAAAAAATTTTTGAATTTACTTACTTGTAGCTAGAGTTAGAGGCGGTCAGATACTTATGACCGCTACTGTAAGTTAATTTTATTCACATGACCATGATCAGTAGAGTGAGCCAATAAAAAAATTTTTGACTAAAAAATAGATTTCCCCTTTTTTACTAACCGTCCCCTATATAATTAAAAATTATTCATTAAAAATCAAATAAAAACTATATATATTTTTTTAAATCAGTAAAAAATAAATGTATTTATATTTTTATAAATATACTTCTTTAATGTTATAAAATTTATAAACAAAATATGATTATAATTAATGATATTTATAATTTTTAAAAGTACTAAAATATTACTAATTTATATAATTATAATAAGTATGAAATATAAATTTATTTTTGTATATATATATATATATCATAATAAGTAATATTTCTTATAATTTAAAATAACAAATTTTAAATTTATTTTATTAATAAAAGATAAATTAAATAAGTATTTAAATAAGTATTTAATTTTTAATTCTTTTATTTTATTAATAAATGATTTTAAAAATGTATTAAAATCTTTAGATTATTTTGATCTAAAAATTAATAATAGAATTAACAAGTTTTTTTATTTA
The DNA here is from genome assembly GCA_910591825.1 of Funneliformis caledonium. Taxonomy (NCBI): domain Eukaryota; kingdom Fungi; phylum Glomeromycota; class Glomeromycetes; order Glomerales; family Glomeraceae; genus Funneliformis; species Funneliformis caledonium. Next base: position 720 of record CAJVPQ010002361.1, read on the forward strand.
GATATTTAATATTTATTATAATATATTATAAATATAATATCTTGTCTATCATTAAATAAAACTTTTTCTAATAATTATTTATAAATATTATTATCAAAAATATTTTTTAATTTATCTAAAATATCTTATTATTATTAGTATAATTATATTAATAAAAATTTTTTACTCTTATTTTATTATTATATTAATCTTTTTTTTATATAAAAATATTTGATTTATTATTAAAATTGTATTTTAATAATTTATATATTAGACAATTTTAATAATTTTTATAAATTTTAATATAATATATATAAAAATTCTTACATACCTAATATTCCTTTTATGTATGTTCAAATAACTAAAAAGTATGATCACAATTATTTTATACTTCATCTTACTATTGTAAATTTTAATTAATTGAGAAAATTTGATCAATTATAAAAGATGTAATTAATAGAATTAGTTCACATTCTAATTCTTATTATCAAAGACAAATCATTATAAACCTTTAAAAAAAATATTAACTCTAAAGTTATTATTAAGTTTTGAAAAAAATGTCTTAATAAGACCTTTAAAACTTTAAGAAAATTGAAATTATCTTAAAATATAAAGTATTAATAAAATAATTTAAACATTCATATTAATTTTTAAAAAAATTTTTTTTTATTATAGATTTATTGATATATTAACCTTTTTGTATTAGATCAAATTAAATTAATATAATATTTTAATTCTTAACTAATTATAAAAAAATTATTTTATTATTATCTTATTATATCTAGCTAATGATATTAAAACTTTTTAGTTATTTATATATTTCAAAAGAATAATTTCTTAAGAAATTTAATATTTGTAAAAAAAATTTATATAAAAATATATAAAATCAATAAAATCTATTAGATAATCTTTTATTTCTTTTAATTAATTAATATATTAAAAATAAATTTGTTAAAAAACAATTAATAAAAGATGATTTGAACTTATACATATAACTTAATAATAAATCGTATAAAGAAAGAATTTTTATTAACTTTTATCTTTTGGGTTGTATATATAATTTGATTAAATCTTAAGATTATTTTCTTCATATGCTTTTACATAATCTCCCATCTAATCGGGATCATCACATTGCCAATCAATTTTTGATAACATCGTATTTCACATGAAAGAAAAAATTATATTTGCTTTTATAATTATATTATGTAACGATTATAAAGAAAAAACATTTATTGATATACATTTTTCCGACGGGCCATTCGCGATTATAAATGTAACGAATAAATGTATCAGAAATAACTTCATCCTTAAAGTTTCCAAATGGAAATGGAAACCGCATCATCACCTTTATTAACGCTAAGTGTGTGGTCATCCTACATTGCAATAAATTTTACATTAGCGTTTTTGACTTATGTAGCTCACTGGCCTCCTAAAAGTTGGAATTTTTGGATTAATGTTGTCACAACCACAATTGGAACGGTCTTCAATGAGTTCCCTTTTTATATTATCTCATTTAAAGTTTGGATGTGGTTTGCAGTGATTATTATGGACGCTTGGATTGTTGTTTCATTTTGTACGTAACCAATTGAGATATATATATATATAATTTTGGGATAAGAAACAAGTGTATCTGACTTTCATCATTTATTCGTAATAGCCAAATCACCTTTAATACTCTTGCTAGCGTTTACTTCGGAAATATTTACTACGTCAATCTTATCACATAATTTTTATAAGAATTATAAATCTCGTCGAATCGTACATGCATATACTCATACATTTGAACGTTACGGTCCCGAATTACCCAATATCACGTCGTAAGTTAATTGTGAAATGTACCAATATGCTCAAATTAAATGTAATGCGCAGTAAGTTAAAATCAATTTTGATTTTTTAGAACGAATTTTTGGCTTCGTTTTATGTTGCCAATTTACATTCCAACAAACGTTAAAGTATTTCGAAATAGTAAGTGTCACACGTAAATAAAAAAAAAGAAAAGGTGATGGGGGAAAGAAAAAAAATTTCATGTGGTGATATTTGATTACTCCTTCCCTAACGAAATATCTCTCTTTTACGTGTATGAAAGTTACATATGGAACACTACAAGAATTACAAGAGATTGGTAAAGAAAATGCATCATATTTAAAATTGGATGTTTATGTACCAAAACATGTAAAAAAAGCTGATCGCCGTCCAATAATGCTCTTTATACATGGCGGTAGTTGGATAGCAATGGATAAATCAATACCATTCCCGCAACCATTTTATTTATCAAGTAATGGATGGATAGTATGTTCAATTAATTATCGTTTAGCACCGAAAAATCCTTATCCTGCTTGTTTAATTGATTGTAAAAGAGCGTTAAGATGGATTAAAGAAAATATTGCTTCATATGGGGGGGATCCAAATTTTGTAGCGGTTTCAGGTGATTCGGCTGGTGGTCATTTGGCTGCTTTGATGTCTCTTACTGCGAATGATAAATGTTATCAACCAGGATTTGAAGATGTTGATACTAAAGTACAAGCATGTGCTTGTATTAATGGTGTTTATGATGTCACAAATAAACATAATGCTTTCACTCCTTTATTTACTAAATGGTTTGTTAAGGAAATTTGTGGTAAAAGCGGTGATGAGGATGAAAAAGATGTTCGGGACATGTTGGAAAATGCTTCTCCTGAAATTTTAGTAGAGAGAAAAGGTAATAATGATGAAAAAATCGTACCTTTCTTGGTATTCCAGTAAGTAGTACATTTTATATGATTAATTGGAAAAGTGCAATATTGTAACGTTGATGTGTTGAAAGAAATTTTTTGGAGAGAATAACCTTGCATTTTGAATTAACCATCACTTTTTTCACCTTTGTAGTGGAGACAATGACCAATTAGTAAACATAAAGAGTTGTAGAGAGTTTATAAAAACTTTTCGTAAATATTCCCCTAAATCCGACCTAGTTTACATAGAATTTCCGGTAAGTAAACCAATAAATGAATTGTCATTATAAATTATTTTATTATTATTATTTTTTTTTTTGTTAAAACAAAAAAATTTAATTCATACTTTCGTCATGTTTGCTTAAGGGAGCGCATCATGCATATCATAGTGTATCATCTCCACGTACCCATTATTCTTTGATAGCTATGTTACGTTTCTTAAATTGGGTTTATCATACTTCAAGTTCTAATAATATTACAACAGATTTTAATGGAAAAAAAAAATTAATAAATGGTAAAAAAGGATAATTTTGTAAAAAGAAAAAAAAGGTTTTGAGAAAATCTTTACTATATATAAATCAGTTGAAGAAGACAAATATAGATTTAAGAGTTTGGATAACTTGGTACCAATAATTTAGTCTTTTTCTATACATATTAATTCTATAAGTATAGTGTTCTTTATTATAACAGTTATCTTTAAAATCGATACAAAAACGAATATGATATATACAACAAAGTTTTTATTAAATAAACTACAGTTGTATATAAAAAGTGCAAATCATCCTCTAGTTTTACTTGTTTTTTTTAGTAATATCTTTACCGGGAAACCAAGGGATTAATCGACTTGTGTTTTTTCGATATGATTCATACATTGGATATTTATTCTTAGTAATAATTTCAGTTAAATGAGTGGTAATTTGAAATAATATGGTCAAACTCAAGGTTCCAACGATTGTCCAATTCAATATCCATTGTAATTTGGAAGATGAGGGTACCGCAGCGACGGAAAATAAGTAATAACTCCACCAAACTCCCATCTCACAAAAATAATTTGGGTGTCTATAGAGTGTATAAATAAAACCAAAGCATTATAACTTCAAATCAAATTTCTAAAACAAACTCTTTTGGTTTTGACAATTACCTTGAATAACGGAATAAGCCATGAATTAGAAATCCCAAAGAGTAATCTCCTTCGAAAATTGTTGTTTCCTTTAATAAATTTTTATTGGCATTGGCAATTAACTTACGCTTTTCACTTTGAAATTTCCATTGTTGATCATCGGCAATCAATTCTCCCGTAAAAAATCCAACAAACATTATACTAGCAAATAAATCCCATAAATTCAACGGTGATGTGGAGGCATTGTACCAAACAACATAAGATGGTAATGTCATGGCCAATAAAAGAAAACATTGAAATAATGATGTAAATATAATATTTGTGATTTCGAATATGCTCCAATGAATATGTTGTTTTAAGTATGCCCATCTACGGTTTACAGTCAAGAATAAGATATTTAAGTAAATGTTCTCAAGTCTTAAGTAAATATAAACATTACCTATAATCTTCACTTTCCCATTTATAACCACCTTTCCGTGCGTAATTATACGTCAAACGCGCTCCCCAAATTGTAGTAAGCGAACCAAGTATGATACCACGTGCATTCAGATATCCGTGAAGAATAAAATGCCACGTAAAAAATACAGGGAGTATACTCCAAAGTCTATCAACCTTAATTGGATAAAGGAGAAATCATCAGATAAAATTAGAGATCGATATACGATACTTCTTAGAGAAATTTCCTCTGAGAAGTATATAGTCAATTACTAAATTTAACGACTAATTAATAAACCGAGTAAATTTTCTAGATTATATTGTTATGTAATATATCAAATGAATCAAAATAGATCTCATTTAATTCAAGTTAAGAAGAAAACAAACTCGCACTGGTATATACCTGAGAAAAGTTCCTAGTAAAAATACTTAATACCCAGGTCCAGAAAGCAAAAGCAAGACATAAAGCGATAGCTGACACAAGTGGGTCAGAGTATAGATAAAATTCTTTTACCGACCAAACCAAGCCTTTAGTCTTATATGCTGAATCCAATTCGTTAAAGTTCGTAACGTTTTTGATAAAGTCATCAAAAAGTGGTTTAACATGATAAGCAAAAGTTGGGAAATCTGCCATGATGAAATAAATGGTTTAGAGTCGTGGTTCCAAAAGGAAAAAGACTCGCAATATTAGAAAAGAAAATTAACCAAGGATAAAAAAATAAACACGAACTTATTAGTGACGTAAAAATTAATTCAAAAATTTTGGTGTAATTTATCTTACATAAGCAACCTCACGTGCTAGAATCTTCAAGTTTGGCGCAGAATCGTAAGGAAAAAAAACAATAATTTTTTCGGATAATTGGCGGAGTAGAATTCTGTGAGGAGAAATTCAATGAAAAGAGTGAATCAAAATCATTTCCTTATTTTATTTTTTTTCATTTATTTTAATTTTTTTACCTCTGCTATTCTCAAGATAGAATTCATATTATAAATATGGTAGGAAAATCTAACTAAAATCAAAAAACATGCAATAAAAAATCAAAATTTTGTTAAAAAATTCTCGGAACCTGATTTTCCTAGCAACCTTCCCATACATCCTCTTTATGATTTATGTTGGTCTTTGTTTTACAAAGTAAAATTTGATAAATTAATCGGAAATTTGGAGTTAATGGAAGGCGATGTGAGAATCTCGTAATTGGAAGTAAGAAATTTCCAAATTATATGCTTAGGATTAAAATGTCATATATTTCACTCATTCTTTCACGTGTGTGCTATAAATTACCTTAAAAAGTCGTGGGAGCGACCAAATTTTTTTTTTGGTCGCCCTTGTCAACTTAATCAGCCAATCAAAAGAATTCAATGGACCGTTTATTTTAATCGTGGCTTTAATTTCCATTTAAGTTATCAGATCTTCATAATGATTACATACCAATTATGGTAAAACACGCGTTCGAATTTTTGAACCACTCAATGACGACTTTTATTTTACCAAGACACTTGTATTTTGATTAACCAAAAGAGCGCTTTGCGGTTGCAAATAAAATGACTTCAAGTTTGAAAGGGATAGAAGAGTCACCCACACTACAACAAGTAAGTCAAGAGGATCAACAAGTAGATCAGCGATCCTTTGATACTCAACCTGAGCAACAGGGAGAGGAAGTAGTTCTACAGCATTCTATAGTTGCACTTCCACTTCCAGCTTCTACCTCAACAACAACACAACCAACCTCACCTTCTGAACCCCAACAATTTTCAGGTTATTTAACAGATAACGTATGGTATGAAGTATTTCGTCAACTGCATTGTGATCTAGGAGAATATCTTTACAGTTGTTTATTAGTGAATACTCAATTTTTTCGCAATGCAGTACCATTTTTTTGGAGAGACGTGCAAATAACATATTTTAGTCAACTTACTTCTTTTGTCCGTATTCTTGAGTCCAAAAATCAAACATTACCATATGCAAGATACATTAGAACTATTTATATAACAGCTAGAACTCCACGTACGCCAAGTAAAACTCGTTCAGCTGAATTGGCAAATTTATTATATAAATTGGCTAGTATAGATGTTAATTGGAGATTATTATCGTTTACATTGGATTTAGATTGGAGAGATTGCGGAGAATCTACCATTTGGACTAATTTTTTTGCTAAATTTGGAAAACATTTGGAACATGTTGCTTTACATGGTTCTTCCCCTTTCTTGAGCGATGCTTTATCTTTTTCAATAGGGGAATTTTGTCCTAATCTTAAATTTCTTACTTTGGTAAATTAATTGTGTTCCTTTTTTTTTAAAAAAAAAAAGACAAAGTTCTTTTTTTAACTTTATTTTTATGTAGGAATCGCGATATTTTAACGGTTATGGGATTCTTAATATAGCCGAAAAATGTCCTCTCACAGAATTAAGTATTTGGTGTCGTCAAGTAACAAGTTCTGTCATTTTCGTATGTATCATATCGAGAACTTTTTCTTTCAAAATTTATTTTTGATTTATTTTTTTATTTATTTTTTTAGTCAATTATTCAAGGAAGATGTTCTCAAACATTACAAAGATTAACAATAAAGAATTGTGATCTTGATGATAAACCTTTGTTAAGTTTAATAACAACACCAGAAGGATACGATGATGACAATATACCTAATACAAGTAGCAATGAGAATATAACACGAACATCATATTCTTCCTCTTCTTCATATAAAGACAATTCATCAAAAATATCATTATTACCAAAATTAAAATCATTTTATTTTATACAATCATATGCATTTTCACCTAATGCATTGACTTCTTCTGGTTTATTAAGATTATTGAGTACGTGCCCAAATTTAACAGAATTAACTTTGGTAGTATCAAATTCTTCAAAAATTGTTAATGATATTTCAATAGAAAAAATTATTAAAAGATTACCTTTAGATAGTTTTGAAATTGTCAATCCTTACAGTAATCAACTACCCTTTCATCATTTAGACCATTTTGATGTTACTGTTGAAGGACTTAAAATGGCTATTAAACATAAACCTGATTTGAGGCTAAGAGTTGGTGCTTTTGATAGTATGATATCATAAAAATTTAAATGGAATGCTTATTAGCTTTAAATCTTACATTTTTTTTTTCTTTTAAAAAAATTTGAGTAGACAAATTATTTATTTTATTAAAATTTTGACTTGTTTTTGTTTTTGTTTTGTTTAAAAAAATTTGGAGACAAATTATTTATTTTATTAAAATTTTGACTTGTTATATATATACATTTATATTAACATATATATATATATACAGTATATATATATATATCATGTTACATTATAGAATTCTTTTTTATCATTTTACATAATACAATTAGAAAAATAAAGTTATCGAATTAATAAATAAAAATTTTGGTAAGAATTCTAGTATTAATTAGCATTTTATTAATAAAATTAAATCTTTAAATAATTATAATATCGTCTATACTTTTTTTGATATAATCTAGAGGACATGCTTTTAATAATTAATTATCCAACTAAATTATGATCAATACAACAACTAATTTCTTCAACTTCCAATTTTATTGATTATTCTTATGAAGTCTTTGGTATTGTTGTTGAATATTTTTCTTCATATTCTTGTGTTTTCCCCAATTGTTTTTAAGAATCCTACAAGAAAATTTCGGTTTTAATTAAATCTAATTTTGTAAGATTACTCAAGTACATGATATTTTACCTCATCCTTTGAATAGCAATAACAGCATTAACAACACCCCGGAACTTGACAAGCAAAGGAGAAGGTTGTATGTAGGCACTTCGCGACGGATTATGGATATTCTGAATCAAAAGTAACGTTGCTTGTTCACTAAATATTTATGATGATTAGCAGGTTGTCAAAAAAAAAAAAAAAAAAAAAGATTTATTCATAGAAATGAAAATTAAATTAGATTATAAACTTAGAAAATTACCACGACTCACTGCCACCAATAAGTAGCATTAAGAATTTTTTTTGATAACATAAATCGGCCCGAAACCCAGATTCCCTATGACATTTAGCTTTAAGAAATTTTACTTCTTTAAAAAGAAGATTACAATCATCAACGTGCTGCCTTTTTTCGTCTTTATATTTTTGTTTAAAATAGTCATCCTTTTTTACAATAAGAAAGTAAATATTATTTAATAACCGTATTCATAAAATGAATATAATATATGAATTCTTTCTTTACCTCTTCGTTATTAGCAGTTTTTTGTTGGCCGTTAACTTCTTGGTCAATCCTATTAAAAATTAATAACAAAAAAATAAAATATTGTCTCGATAATTTTAAACTTTAATTCTTTGAACTTACATTTCTTTTCTTACAGCTTTGATCTGTGCATCAAGTGTTTGCAAGTCGTCTTTTAATCGCTTATTTTCTTCAATTATTTGGAAAATTTGTTCATTATCGTATGGCTGCATGAATAAATGATTGAATTAGTTCTATATCCTACTGTAACATCAATAAACTTCTAATACTTGCTGTAGACTTATTTTTTTCCAACTTGGCTACTTTAACCATTAGCTCCCGATAACGTTCCTGTTCCGACTGTAATTGATCTTCGTAATAAGACAACTGTGTGTTCTTTTCTTGATGATCGCGACGTTCAGATTGCAACTGTTCGGTGATGTTTTCGATTTCAACTTCAAGTGCCTTCATATGCTCATTTTTAGCACGTAAATCTTCTTCCAGGGAATCTTTTATCTATAATAAATATATCAATAATTATTTTTTAAACAATGCAATTATATATACCATAAATACTTACCTCATTGGCGACTCTATTTTGGTTTTTCAAGGAAGTTATTTCCTTAAGAGCGTTATTCTTGACCCTGTTTAATTGAACCTTTGATTCTTGTTCTTGTTTAAGAGCTGCCTCAAGATCAACAATTTTCTGATTTGCTTTCTCAACCGTAACATCTCTCTCTGAAAATAATATCAATCAATTTCTACAAACGATCCTTAATATAATGTAAAATTTCTTTACGCTAGCTATATTTACCTTTTTGTAAAATACGGAGTTGTTTGTTTAATTCTGCAGATGAAGCTTGCTTGGATTGGTATCTAACAGATTCCTTTTCCAAATTTTCAAGTTTTTGTTGCAGTTCTGTTTTGTCTTTGGTTACGGCAGTTTTTTCTAACGTTAAGCTCCTTTTTTCTGCATTGATAGATGAAATCTCATTATCCAAGTCTCGGATTTTGGAGGTAAGTTTTTCGATTTCCTAAATAATATATCAAAACTTCATTCAATAAACAAAATTCATTATTAGAAGGAACACTTATGATAATGTTTACAATACAAACCTTTTGTAAGCCTTTGATTTCTTTCTGATGAGTTTCTTTTAATACGCGATTCTTTTTAGCAATTGATTCCTTTTCTTTCCGCCACGCATCTTGAAGCTTATTATGACCGGCTTCTATATCTGCCAATTGTTGTACTTTTGTATTTTTATTGGCTTCTTGTAGAGTTTTACGCTCCTTAGTCCAACGATGTTTCAAAGCTTCCAAATCTGCTTTATGAGTTTCGATTAAATCCGCCCAATCTCTTTTCAATTTCTCATATTGTTGAACTTGTTCTTTAAGGGCTGCTTCAGATTTTTGATATTTTTCTTCAAACTTTTCTGCTTGAATTTTAAAATTCTGAAGTTTTTGTGAGGAACCATTTACCTGCGCCGTTAAACTTTCAATTCGTAATTTCATTTCTTTCTCTTTACTTGAACTTGATACCTTAAGATCCTTAAAAACTTCCCTTAAAGATGAGTTGATATTAACTTCTTGTAGCCAAAGATTATAGAATTCCTCGCATTTAGTTAACAGATTATATTTATCGTCAGAATCCGTCTTGCCCTGATCAACATTCTTTAATTTAGTCAAAGTAGCCAGTGTAGCCCTTAATGATTTTACCTGTTCATCTTTCTGTTTAGACAGTTCAATATTGGCTTCATATTCTGCAATTATTTGCGTTTGAGTTACCACCAATTTTCGTAATTTTTCGATTTCTTTTTGATGATTATCAATTTCTTGAACAACCAAAATAGAAGCACTGCTATTTGAAATTACGTGATCTTCAGCCGTTAAGGTTGATAGTAACGAAACTAATTCTTTAATTTGTAATGATAATTGTAAATTTTCCGTTGCCAATTCATGGCCATTTGTAATTAAAATATTGATTTGGTTCTTTGTCTCTGAATTACCACCATCCAGGAGCTTACGACTTGCCGTAAAATCTAAAAGAATTTGAAAAATTTGACAAATAAATATGTGATAATTAATAAAATAAGAAGAATAAATTATTTTAAAATACCTTTTAGCAGTTCTTGATGTGATTTAGAACATGCTTCAAACTTCTTTACATATTTTTCTAATATAGGGGCCAATTCCTTAAATTTGTGAATACCATCTTCTATGTCTGATTTATCGCGATCTTGATCTAATATTACGGATGCAAAGTTGTCAATATGAGACACAAACTGCGCTGGCGATTTGATCATCTCATTTCCAGCTCTAATTATCGCATGTAAATCTTGACGTTTAATCTCAACCGTATCAGCCAAATTGCTGTTTGTAGTATTAGAATATTTGCTTAGTCGAGAATTAAACCGACTTTGTCTCTTAGAGGGTGTATCAGAAAGAGAAGCTTCGATTAGACGTTTCAAAAGTCCAGCATTGTCTTCAATAACTTTTTGCATATTTGCAGTTTGGTGATATAATCCTTCTAACAAGGATTGAACGTTTTGACCCGAAAATGTAGCATCGTCTTGGTTTAGACTACTTTGAAAGAGATTATTTTGTTGTGCGAAAACTCGTATAAGTTCATCCATATATTTAATGGTCTGGAGATTGTTTTTAAGAGTCGCATCGATATCTCCTTCCAACCTATTATAAAATTCAAAAAATAGTTTCAATTAATTATAAATCAAATGTTATTTTAACAAATCCATAAACAAATATAATTACATAATACTACGATTAGATGCTCCGTTATTTAGAACATCTGGTGTACTATCATCAGAGTTAAGACCACAACGGAAACATATTCCATTTTGTAATTGTGACTCAAGGTCAACGACATGTTGTTGTTTACGTATCAACTCATCTCTCAACATGACGATTGTTTTATCTATGCTTTGTATACATTCTTCCATAAAATTTATTTTTCCTCGGGCATCTTCAAGTTTCTGAGAAAGATTTTGAGCCGTAAACATTGCTTTCTCGAGGTCAAAATTCTTAGTCTCCAGCTGTTTATGTAAATTGTCTACTTGTACTTTTAGCGCTTTCATATCAGGCTGGATTGACCTAATACTTGTTCGACGAGGAGTAAAGGTCGAACGTCGATTTGCTGCAAATTCACCATTACAGAAGAAGGAAAGGTCTGTTGACAAGGTTATATCCATGACCTGCATTTAAGTAAATAAATTTTTTAAGAAAATATAATTAAAATTTAAGAATGTGATTTCATAGAACTACATACCTTATCATCTGAAGAGTCCATCAATTCACTAATACCTTCAACGATTTCACCTCGAATTCTTTCACCAGAACTTAATGAAGTGGATTTATTCTTCCTATCAAAAGATTTGCTCTGTTCCTTCATTAATTCATCCTCTCGCGACATTAAAATTCGTTTAAGTTCGGCATTTTGAAGTTTAAGTTCCTGGATTGTAGCGGTATTGACACTATCTAACGCCTTCTGTGCTGCCTCAGAAAGTTGATATCTCAACTTGCCATTCTCAACATTTGCTTTGTCAAGTTTATCTCGCATATCTTCAATCATTTGTTCATATTGAACAACTAATGAATTACCACCTGAGCTTATGGTACTATATGATATGCTACCAGAATTTTGATCCTTATGATTGCGAACTTCCTGATGCAATTGTCCAATCATTAGACTTTTTGATTTCATCTCCAACTCATTTAATTCAAGCTTGGATTTGAGTTCTGCGATTTCAGCCTCCCGTTCCATCAACTGTTTTTTTGTAGTGTCGGAAGAAAGCCTTAATTTATCTAACTGTGCTACTTGATCTTTTTGAGAAACTAGTTCAGCCTCGAGAGAGGCACATTGAGTTCGAAGTGTTAAGACTTCACTTTTCAATCTTTCTTCGTCTTCCGATCCCGTATGTATTGGTCCATTACGATTATGTAAGCCTTGAGTCGATTTGGACTGTAACTCTTCAAAATTTTTGACCAAGCCAGCCATTTCATTCAATTGAATTTCAAGTCGCTGGATTTTATCATTAGCTACAAGAAGATCATCGAAAAGACTAGAATTTTTTTTTTTAAGGTTCTCGCTTACGTTTCGAAGATGTAAAAGGATCTCTCTTGCTTTAGCAGCATCACTAGAATTTTTACTTTTCGGTTCAAGTTCTTTAACTTCATCAAAGACATCTTTCAATTCTTGTAAATATTGTCCCATATACGCGATCTTCTGTTCCATTTCTTCATTTTGTGTGATAAGAAATTCTACATCATGTTCTCTTGCTTTAGCTTGGGATTCCAAACCATCTCTTTCTGCCTTCAATATTTCATTTTCTTCGAGCAACCTTGACATTTCTTCTGAATAATTAGAGCGAACCGCTGAGAGTTGGATTTTCTGTTCTTCCAAACGCTCCTGTGCCGATGTGATTTTTTTTGCTGTTAATTCAATATCTTCGGCGATATCACTAAGCTGAGACACCAATTTATCTTGTTCCAACGTCAAAGTATCCTTTCGGGATTGTAATTCACTTCTTTGATTTTCAAGATGTCTCTTTTGTTTTTCCAGGTTTCGGTTCAATTCACCGAGAGACTTAAAGCGAGATTCAAGACTTTTATTTTCTCTTTCGTAATCTATCATATATTCGGCGCTTTGACCGCGAGCGGAAGCTAATTGTTCGGTGAGCTGACCAACTTCTCCTTCAAGATCATTTATTTTCTTATTAGCTATCTCTTTCTGAGAGACATGTTCAGCTTCTAATTGCTTGTAGTCGACCGTTAGACGGCTGACTTCGCTTGTAAGCTTCGTATTAGCTTCAATTAGCTTTGCTCGTTCTAAATTGAACTTTGCGACTTTATTTTTTAATTCTTGATTTTCTTCTTCAGAATCCTGAAACGGAAAAGGAGCTGTTCCAAGAGGAGATGCTCGCAAATAATGAAGAAAATCAAGGAACGCCT
>CAJVPQ010002362.1:0-14118 GCA_910591825.1 Funneliformis caledonium
AATTTTATTATAATGGAATAGTAATTGAAAAAAATTTAATAAAGGCTTTTGATTGGTATAAAAAATCTGCTAAACACGGACATCAAAAAGCTCAATATAATCTTGCTTTTATGTATGAAAATAGAAATAATATTGATAAAGCAGTTTATTGGTATAAAAAGTCTGCTGAACAAGGAAATCAAAAGGCTCAATATAATCTTGCTTTTATATATGAAGATGAAAATAATATTGATAAAGCAATTGATTGGTATGAAAAATCTGCCAAACAAGAAAATCAAAAGGCTCAGTATAATCTTGCTCTCATATATGAAAAAGGAAATGATATTAATAAAGCAATTTATTGGTATAAAAATTTAGCTAAACAAGGATATCAATTGGCTCAAAATAAACTTAATTCTCTACAAAACAAAATAACATGAAAGAAATATAAAATAATTTATATTAGTATCGTACTTTTTGTTTAAATTTTTATTAAGATAAAGATAAGATAGTAAAATAGTCAAAAGGTTTTCAGTTTATTGATATAAGAATATAACATATTTATTTTATTTTGCAATATAACATGAAATATTATAGAATAAATTAATATTATAGCATTATAAATAATTTATAGATCTTTCTTGATTTAAAAAATATATATATATACTATTTATAAAGTATATTATATATGTCATCTTGATAAATTTTTTTTTTTAAAATTTATAATAATATATTAATTAGTAATATAATTAATTATAATTTAATACTTATTTATTATTAAATAAAATTTATGATTATAAAATATAAATGTATATATATTTAACATTTTTATATAAGAGTATAAATTAAAAAAATTTTATAATAAATTATATATAATCAATATAATTATTTATAAATAAATACTAAATAATAGAAACTATTAAATCTAAAATTTAATATCCTTATAATTTATAGTTAACTGATAATCTAATATTAATAATAAAATAATATGATTTATTTGATAATTTATTTTAATATTTAGGTTTATTTAATTTCAGTTTATTTAATTTTATAATAGCTTATTTTATAGATATTAAATGTAAATATATATTATTTATTAATATTTTATTCTATATTTGTTTTATGATTTTATAATAATTATTTATTTTATAATATTTATATGCATTTTTTTATTACTCTTGTTAATATGAGATTTTTTATAAAACTTATTTATAATTCATATTAAAATAAATAAATTAAATATAAAAGGTTTATTTGATTATATATAAAAATGATTCCAATTTGAAACTAAAAGAATAGTAATTTTAATTTATATAAAATTGATCATTAGATTTAAAATATGGATATCTTGATTTAGAGACATAAAAAATAAAATAATTAATTAGTTAAAAACATAAAAATAAATAATTAATGATAATAATAATAAATAATCAATTTGATTACATTGATACAATTTGTAAATTCAAAGAAAAGGTAATAAAACTACAAAAAAAAAAAAATCATATACTAACTTCAACTATTATAAAAAATAAAAAATGGTAAAAATGAAAACTGAAAATTAATATAATAAATATTTGAAAAATTAGTAATAAAGTAAAAATTATTTAAAATTTAAATTTGCAGTAATAATTATTTTATATTATCTATAGCAAAAGAGTTAAAAATATTAATCTATAAAGAAATTAGATAGAAGTATTAACTTACAGTAAAATAATAATCTATTTAAATAATCTTTTATTAGTAATTACAATAAAATTAATTAAAACTTTTTGCAAAAAATTTCATATTTAAATGAATAAACTTTAAAATATTTTTTACCTTAATACAATAAATATAAGTAATGATAAATAATTTATTTATTATTTGGAATTCAGGTCATTTAAAAATATCTTATAATATAATAACCTATATAATTTGAATTATTTATATCATTGAGTCATCTTGATCATTTAAATTATTAGAAATATTAAATTTATATTAGATTATTTGTGATTTACATAAATAATACTTTTATCAAATATTTAATTTTTAAATTTTTGAATTATTATATATCAAAAGATAAAAAAATCCTTTTAACAATAATATATTATTAAAAAAATATCTAAATCTAGAAGTGATAATAATTCTATTATTATTTCTAAGTTCTTATCATTTAATTCTTTTATAATCACAATTAATAAATATTATTTGCTAATCATATTTTACATCTATTAATAAAGATATCAAACATTTTGAAAATTTAGAATAATTTTTAATAGTTTTAAATTTTTTTATTTTACATTTATAAAAAATAAAAAAATACAAAATGTTTTAATTTATTTCACTTGTATTAAAACTTTCTAAGTGATAAATAATAAATGATAAAATACTTCTAAATTCTGCAAATAAATTAATAAATTAATTTAACAAGTTACATCTAATGATAAACTTAGAGTTATATCAGCTTTTATTTGCTAAGCTAATATTAAATAAAGACATTTTTTTAAAATTATTTTTATTACTTCATATAGTAAAAATTTAATTTAGAAAGTTATTAACCATTTAAAAACTAAAGATATAAAATGATAATAAAAATATAATAAATGATACCTAAACAAAAACTTTATAAAAATCATATGTAAAATATATTACTGATAGATAACATTAATATATTTAATATATGTTAATTTATTTAATATTAATAATATATTAATAAAATTATTTTATTTTTTAGATTGTCTAGCAGATAAATTTGCCTGTAAACTTAAAAAAATGTGTTAAGTTTTTTAATAAAATATTAAATATTAATTTTAGTAATATAATAATTATATTAAAAATATAGTTTAATATATATTTTATTAATTTTATTAGAAGAGATTTTAAAGTTATAAGATATTTTTAAATATTTAATTTTAAATTTAAATTTTAAAAAATTTATTATAATAATTTTTTAAAAAAATTCTTTAAAATTTATATGTTGGCAAACTAATTGATCAATTTATTACTAATAAAAGTCATAAAATTTTTTAGTTAATTATAAAAAGTATAATAATTAAAGTTATTCTTTATGATAAATTTTATAATATTTTATTATGATTAATATTACTAAAAATAAATGTTAATAAGATTGTTAAAGGTCAATTATGAATTTTTTTAATTTATAATTTTTTAAAAATTACAAATTTTTAGCTTATAACGATAAGTAACTGTAAATTATTTATTATATTATAATATAATACATATTTATAAAATTAATTTAAAAATAGTAAATAAGTAGACAAATTTGCTTGTAAATCTCTACAATCTAAGAGATAATATAATATTTTTATTATATGCTGAATTACAAACTTATTTATTAAATTTTATTAAAATAAGTATTATGAAAATATGCAAAAAATATAGCAAAATATGACTGTTATATTATTATAAATAAATAAGTTAAAATTAATTTACTAATAGATAAATTATCTTCTCTAAAATTAGTTTAATACTCAAAGAATAAATCTTAATAATTACTATCACAATTTAAATATAACTTGAGATTTAATAGATCTAAGTGATTGTATTAATATTAAGTAAAATAATTCAATTTAAGTTATTATAATTATACAATTATTAAAGTACTTTGAATGAATTTTAAAGTTATTTATTTTAAAAAAAAATTTTTTTAATAATTTAAATTATTTATTTTCATTTTATTTACTATTTTATACTTTAAAATTATTTATTTTTTGTTTTTTATAGTTTTTTAAATCATTTATAATTTTTTTTAAAATTTATAATACTTTTCTTATTTTAAATAATATTTTTTTAATTTTAATGAAATAAGAACATTTTATTATTTTTATTTAAATAAAACTTAAACAAAATGAAATTTTATATTTAAATAAAATTATTTATATAATAAAAAGAAACTTTTTCTATAAATAAAAATAATATTATTTAAAAAGCTACTTATATTATAAGAAATATATAGATAGGATTTAAAATAAAAAATAATAATAATAATAATATATGTTATTTATTTTATAGATTATTAATTATAATAATTGTTAAGTTACCTAACCAAAAAAAAATCAGATAAAGTTAATTAACTAAACTCTAATTATTAGTATTATATAATTAATATTAATAATAATAATAGTTACAGTCATAATTACAATTAGGTATATTTATTTAATCTTTTTTAATTTTAATTATTCATTATTCTTTTCATAAATTTTTAATAAATTATTAATATTTCATTATTTTTCTTTTAAATAACTTTTCAGCTTTTTAAATATTACATTTAATAGGTTATTTTTTATTTTATTTATTTGATAAATAGTTACTAATAGTTTATTTTCCTTTTCTTTAGATAGTAATTGTTTGACTCTTTAGACATAATATTGTAATAAGTTTATTATTTTTTTTATTTTTATATTGTAGCAAAACATTAGTTAATATTTATTTTTTACTTTTTTAAATAGGTCATAATATATGAATTTGAATAGATAATTTGCAATTATTAATATTTTTTTTTAAATTTATTCTTAATAAAACAATTACTAATATTTCATTTTTAGACATATTTTCTTTTTTTTAAAATAGACTTTCTTTAGGTATTTAAATAAATTTAATCTTTTTAAATTGCTTTTGTTTTGATTTTTCTTTTTTTAGATAATTAAATTTTTGTATATATAAGAATTCAGTATTTTATTTTTTTGAATCATATTTTGATAATATGTTTATTAATGTTTTATTACTTCTTTTTATAGGTAACTAATTATTTAAACTTCTGTATATAAATCTGATTCCAAATATTAAAAAAATCAGATATAATATTTTTTTGATTTGACTCTAATTTTAAAATATTATGATTATTTTTTTTAGTTTTTTTTTTTATTTTATAGGATTTTGACTTTGATTTTAAAATAGAATCCCTAGATAAATTTTCAAAAATAATTTAAAAATAACTTATATAAAATATTTAACAAAATATTTATCTTTTTAATTTTAAAAATTTTATTTATGAGGACCATTAATATAGTATCATATTAAAACTTTTTGATATTTTATCCAAAAATTAATAGGATATCAAAAAATTAAAAATAAAGTTCTATTAAAAAAGCTATATAAAATAATCCACTTTTTAAGGCTTTTATAAATATATATTAAATATTTAAATTTAAGTAAAATTGAAGAATTATTAATATTAAATAAATAATGATTATTATTAACTTTTTTTAATTAAATTAAGATAAATAGTTTATATTAATTCTATATTAGAATACCAATTTTATTAGTATTCAAAAACTTAAAAAATCATGTTAGTTTAAATTTTCTGATCAATTTATTGATTATACATCTTATATTTATTTTATACATAATTATATAAAAAAACTAATCAAATATTATTCTTAAAGAATTTTATTATAATGCAGTTTAAGCAAATAAAATAGAAAAAAAAAATTATAAATAGAATATTTATTATATTAATAAATGTATATTTATCAAAAAAGCATAAATTTTAAAGAACAAAAAGAAATAATTATATATAAATAGAATTTTCAAATAGACTATATAGTAGTTTTAATGTATTTTTAATAATTGTTAAAATATTTTATTATCTTTTTAATAGATAACAGTTGTATTATTATATATATATTTTAATATATTTTAGATATTTAATAAAAATATTATTATTATATAGTAAGGTCAAATTAGAGTACTAGGATAAAAGTATTTAAAAAGCTTTATAATCATTATTTTTAAGCCTTTTAGTTATATAAAATTAATATAAAATTAAAGCTTAAAATTAATTTAGACTTCTTTTACATATTTTAATATTCTAGTATCTAATTTAAAATAAAATTAACTACTAGATACTAAGAAAATATATTGTTTCTTTTACATTTTTAGCTTGATTTTAAATCTAATTAGAATATCAAAAAAATATACCATTTTAATTAAGTTTAAGATGATGTAAGATTTGTAAGAACTAAAATATTTAAAGATAAACTTATGAAGTCTTTGTAAATCTACTTTGTATACTAATTTTTGTAATATTTTAGAATTAATTTTAAAAGTGATTCATTAGTGTAAATAAAAAGTTATTATAGGTATTATATGATAATTCTAATCACAAAAAGGTTAGACTTATCTGTTATTAAAATTATAATTTAAGAATTATTAAACTTATTCTAGTATATCAATAATTTTTATTATATAAGAATCAATTCTAAAGCTAAATTTTTTACACAAATATTAAAATAAAAATAGTATTAAAGATTAGATTTATGGATTAAAAGTTAAACTTTTGAATTAAAGGTTATACTTACAGTTAGATTTACATATTAATGATTAGACTTACAAATTGAATTTAACAAATGGAATTTATATAATATTACTATATTAGATTTTAAACTAGAGGTTAGACTTATAGATTAGATTTACAGGTTATATTTATACAAGATGTAGCTTTTGCTTATTTTTTTTACATCTTTTTTCTTATATTTATTTGAAAAAGAAATCCTATTAGATTAAGTAATCAGTGTAAACAATCAGGATAGGTAAGATCTTATTAAGAATTCTGCTATATCAAAGAAGTATATTTATTCAAAATAAAATAAATAACAGTTATTTAACCTCTTTCTGAATAATGTTTGCATATTATTAATTATGATTAAAGTGAATTAATGGAATAAAAAAATAAAGCAAATAGGATAGGTAAATAAGATAGGTAAACAAAATAGATAATTAAAATAGATTAGAATTATAATATATTAAGAAAGAAGATCTAATATCTAAGCTTTATCCTAAAATTTATTAACATATACAATTATATAATAACTCTAACATGTAATCAATATTAACTTATTTCTTATAAATATTTGAAAAAAGAAAATATATTAAAATAAATAATTAAAATAAACAGACTCTTCTGAATTAAATTTTTGATCAAATAGGCATTTAAAAAATAAAAAAAAGTAATTAAACATCAAAATCATATGATTAAATATTTTAAAATAAGCAAAAGTTTACATATATATTAGAGGTTAGACTTATTATAATATTATAACTAGAAAAGATAAAAGAATCGCAAATATATCAGCTGTAAAAACTTTAGCTAATTTATAAAAATTTCATTAGCATTATAAAAGTAATAAAAACTAATGTACTTCTAAACCTTTTTTGTATATTGTATTCAAATCACATTCTCTAGATATGATTAATGAGAATATTTATGTTTCAGTGACTTCTTTACAAAAAGTAATTTAAGAATCTATTAACTTACTAGTGAATATAATCAATAAAAATATTCATATTTCAGCATTAGTACTTCATATGTGAGAAAAAGTTTGAAGAAAAGAATTACTAAGAAGAATACATCTCTTTCATGAAATGTATCTGAACCTAAGTAAACCACCTCATAGATCAATGATTAAGGAGAAGATAATCCTAAAGCTAGACCTGACCCAGAAACTTAAGCTCATAGTGAAGAGGTAAGAGGTTAACTTCAAACAAATAATCAAGATTAAGAGAAGAGGAGTTGGGATTAATAGATTAATAGATATTACTAATACTAAAATATCAGAAGGAATACTTAAAGAAAGACATATAAAAATGGAATGAAATGGGCATAAAATTTTAGTTCTTTCGGAAGAAAAAGGCAAATACTTCAAATTAAAATATAATGAAGGCAAAAAAATTATAGAAGTTAAGCCACCTTGAGGCAGTGATGGCAAATGACCAGGTCATTTGATAATTTTGAAATGACCTCTGAATGACCATCAAATGGCCTAGTCATTTGAGGTCATTTGTCATTTTATAATTTAAATATAATACAGGCCAAATTCTATATGCTGGCCAGAATTAAAAATTTATATCACATGAAATATTTATTAAAACGTTCGAATCATTAAATTACATTAATTATTTTATTGAGATCATATGATATAATTTTTAAATGATCAGGTCATTTGTCATTTAATGTTGAAATGACCCAAATGACACAAGACCAGTCATTTGAGTCATTTGAGGTCATTTGTTTCACTTGCCATCACTACCTCGAGGATACATAATATTCAAAGAAATCTCAAATTAGACCTAAAAGACCACACAGAAATCTTTCTTCATTAGGCAAATGAGAAGGGGTAATTCCATCACAAGAAAATCCAGCTTACGCATTTAATAAAGAAGTCGGTAATGCAAATGATTATAAAGACGTTCCATATATACCACTTCTTTTTTCATTGCACGCGAATAAATGATAAATGTTCTTAAGGGAGAACTTTTCAAAAAAAGAACAAATAAAGTCAGCTTTAGTCGTATATGCTACATATGTAACATACACATATAAATGAAAGGGAGTATCTCTTAAATTAAAAAAGTAAATTAAAAAAAGCTCGGTGCCGTGTAATCCTCGTGTTTAAACGTACATTTGTTTGTTTTTTATTATAATTCAAGTTCAAAGTTCGAAGCGGTATTCAAAAGTGGTGACTTTAATGTAATCGATTATATGTTATCTAGATAGATCTAAGAAACAAAAATCCGATTTGGTAATTAATAATTATTTTGCACGTGTTTATATGATAAAAAAAAACCTGACGGTAATCGGTGTAATTTTCCACGGAGGCTAAAATCGATATTGTAGTAACTTGTTGGTGAAAAAATTTTTATTATTCAGGTTAAAATGAAATATATTTATGGTAATTATGTTAAAGGATATAGAATACATTAAAAAAAAAAAAATAAATTGATAATTCGCAATTAGCCAAGTATATTTATTTATTATTATATTTATTTCTTTGATTAACTTTTTTTTTTTTTTTTTTACTTCTTCTTATCCTTCATTGAGGAAAAAGTTATTTCAATAAATCATTAAACGTTTTGGATTCATTTGAAGATTATGTCTCATTTTTACCATGTCTGTTTAATATTGATTTATGGGAGTAGGAATGTTATAAGCATTTCCTAATTTAACTATGTTTCCATTTAAATAATCAATTTCCGTTGCCAGATTTCTTTTGATAGATTGTAATGATAAAGATTCAATGACGAGTCTTTATGCATATTTGAAACCGGCATCAATCAATCTATCTCGTCCTAAACATTCCGTTAACGTTACAATAAATTCGAGGGACTAAAAGTATATTATTACTCTATTTAAATTCAGCAAGGTCATAGTGGCCAAAAGACATAGGACATATTGAACAGCAATTAAAAATGTTGTGACAAAATACATATATTTGGTAGATAATAAATTTTTTTTTGGGCCAACATTATAAAATAAATCGTTTCCACCTATAAAATCGATTAAAAATGTTTGCAGAATGCCTACGATTCAAGCGCGACCTATTAAAGGAGAGCCTATCCGCAAAGACCATATAAACATAGGTTTTTCTAACTTTGTATACCAAAATTTGTTGATTTTGGATTTAAAATTATAGCTCAATTTTATCATCCATTTTCAGGTCATGTGACTGATTATTTTTTAAATATCTATTCTTATTGATCAGAATTTCAAAAATTAAATCTAATGTCTAAAAATGCTTTCGCTCTAAGAAAAATCAAGAAATTCAAGAACGACTTGAAGATGAAGTCTCGCAAAAAAGGGTGTAACGTCTCGTTATAGATCACGATACGGAAAGAAAACAACTTCAACAAGTATAGACATGCTAGAAGCAGAAAATTATCGTCAAAGGGAAGCATCGTTGCAGCAGTGGTTATTTTACAAGGAAGACAAGAATTGGTACCAGTTGGGTGGTCTGGGTGGTGGTTGGGACTTTTGTTTTTGTTGGCTTTCTTTTCAGTATTTTACTTCGTTGGTGTTTCTTTGCCAACTATTAGATACAAAAAGAACAATTTAAAAATTCCAATTTCTGCAAGCGATTTATGTTAAAAATATATGGGTCGTTCGCTATCACAGATCAAGGGAAAAAAATTTTTTCTCATAAATAGAATAACTGAATAAAAAAAAATAAAATAAAATAAATTTTCTTTGGTATTTTCTCATATCCCTTTCTTTTCTGTCAAAAACAAGCAAGTTGTTTATAACTCTGTTGTCATTTCTTGTTTATTTTTCCAATTGAATCCAGCTTGATTAAATTCTGAAAATCTTTCATTGAAACCTTTCCTCCTTACAAAAAAAAGTCCAATGTCCACAAAACTTTACCGACCGTAATTCTAAGCTATCCAATTTAAAGTACGATAAAATCAACAACAGTAGGATAGTTAAAATGATTCGTGAAAAAAAACAAGAAAAGAAATTATTTAATTCTTCTAATGCTTTGAAATATTTTATCATTTTTTTCTTTCTTTTGTTTCAAACTTAAAACCAACGGTAACGGATGCAATTGAAACAAATATAATCGATACAATAATAATACAGAAAACTCCTCCCCCCTCTTTACCAACTTCTCTGTCAATTCCGGGAAAGAATTCTTCCGCCTCTAATGATCGTATTCCCATCATAATAGTGATTTCCTTTCTAGTAATACTCTTTATCACGGCCCTTCTATTTGTATATATACATGGAAACATCAGCAAAAAGCTCTAACTACCGCAATAATAGATGGAGAAACGGGAGAAATTTCCATGTCCGATTCACCTCACCCCACCGCCCCAACCCCTCTACCACACGCTTTTTTGAGAGATGATGAGATTTCGCAACATTCAAGTATTACAATCGAGCCAGCACGTTCACTACCGCTTTATAAGATATCTACATTACACAAAACGTTTAACTAGGAATCTGGGTCAAAAGGCAAAAGTATAATAATAAACGAGGATACAAAATCAACTCCAAGAGGACGTGAAGCTACGAGAGAAGGAGATATAAAAGAAGAGGAAGAGAAGGAAGGTTGTCAAGAAATCATTAACGTTGTGAGTTAATGATGATGATGATTATGGAATTTATGGATGTAGCGATGATGAGAATGGAAATAAAAGTATTTCCGTACGGAAAATTTTCGGAAATGAAGAAGTTCTGCCGGGAATCAAAAGATTCTTAAAGGACAATTTATTTTTCAACAAAATTTTAAAATGGACAAATAATATAATAAAAAAAAAAAAAAGAAAAAAAAAAATTTTTTTTATTCAAAAAGACATTTCTCAATCACATCTTTTGAGGTTATTGAAACAACATTTTCCCTTTCTGTATTTTTTATTATTTACTTTTTTTTTCTTATGTATAAGTTTTTTTCCTTTAATTGTATATTCTTTTAAAATAAAGAAGATCGTAACAGAATTGATGGATAATACGGATTTTTAAGAAAATGAGATTATGCATTATTTAATCATTACAATTTTTTAAAATTTTATCTTCACTCGGTTCACTCGTTTGTATTCTTTATGACAGTTCCCGTTTATGCAAGTACTTAACATCATTGTCCCATAAATTTTTGATTTTTTGAATTGTTAGATGTTGTTCTCAACTAAAAATTTATTTAATTTTGAACAATGTAGTGATAGGACTTTTTTCATTTAATCGATTTAATAGGAAATACCGAGAAATTCCGACGCCAAAGATTACATTTTCCCATTTTACGAAATGTTCTCTAACCATAATACTGCATTATTGAATCGAAAACAAAATGGGTTTTCTTTATAAAGTTCTTTTAATTTCCCAAAATGGCTTAAAAGAGGTGA
Source organism: Funneliformis caledonium (assembly GCA_910591825.1). Classification (NCBI taxonomy): domain Eukaryota; kingdom Fungi; phylum Glomeromycota; class Glomeromycetes; order Glomerales; family Glomeraceae; genus Funneliformis; species Funneliformis caledonium. The sequence goes on from CAJVPQ010002362.1 coordinate 11,590, forward strand.
TAAATATTTTTGAATAATTATCCGCGGATAGATTCTCGACATAAAATTCCAAATCCGGATTTACAGAAGCTTCCCTGAGAAACAAATTCTCCCGACCTTACAGTTTTGGATAAATAAAGTTTTAATTATAACCATATTCGATATATGTAAATATTTTGTAAGAATGATTATAGCATAATAAGGTAAGGTTACCGATATTGAACATTTATTATTATTGTCCATTATCAACTGTTATGTTGTGTATCATGAGAATAATGGGTATGATGTTATAACTTTGAGAATAATAATATTTTTTTATTTAACACGTTTTTCAATTGACTTGTCCTCGTCATTCACTTTGGATCTAAACTCTTTACGTTAATGACAAAATTCCTTTTTTTAGATCGACTAATGTTAAAATTTGATGTTCTTAGTCGATTTATTAATATAAAAAAAAAATGTTCTTGTAACTAAACAAATCCTAGCCCTAAAAATCAACGATCATCCTTTTAATTTTAATTTGGATTACATCAAGTCATATGGTTATAAATTACCATCATCTCTACATTTGGAATTGGATTAAATTTTTTTTTTATTATTTTTGTTTTGTGATTTAATTGGATTATTAAATGGGATAAGATTGTATATCATTCCCTTATCTAGCATCGAATCTTCTTTTTCGACTAATGTGTGGCGCATTTAAAAAAATACGATTAAGTCAACTTTACAACAAAAACCTCATCTTTCTAAGTAAAATTTGCAGGCGAAAAAGATATACATATATAATTTTAAAGGTTCATGCGAAGTTTATTAATCATTTCCAAAGAAGTATTCTAAAGTATTCTAAATTATAATACTGTTATATCCAAGATAACCTGTCACACAATTGAGTTGTAACATTAATGAACCATCCGAAAACGTTTATCTGATTTTACCGTACCAACAAATTTCTTGAAATACCGTCCTAAACAAAAACTTTTATTTTTAAGTGTATGTAATAAGATTTACATATCAATCAATGAAGAATTAATAGTGGGACTCATGATGTAATCGAATCGGATTATGTGTAACAAATTTATCAATCATCGGATTCAGAATTCAGGTGGCAAATCCTCTCTATTGTTTTAGATATACTGTGATACTTTTACTTTGGCTCGTTATGAATTGAATCAAACGACCTTGATTTCTTATAAATCAAAGGTATCTTCAATAATTATAAACTTTTTAACCAAAATAATTTTTATTTTGCTCAAATAAATTATGTCGTATGAATTTCTACCATTAACTTCAGAACAAATTCAAGAATTACTGGAAATTATAAATCAGCTAAGGCAACTTAATCAAGTATCACCCATTAATTTTGGAGGATTGCAGAAAATTCAGGATAAGCTAAGCCTAGAATGTCAAGTATCAATCAATATTTTTGAAGAATTTCGGGGAATTCTAACTCTACAAAGCCAATATAATCAGGCACCACCCAGGTCTTGTGAAGAATTTCCGCAGCCATTCCAGGTATCAACCTTCTACTCTCTAGAAATTAGTGGAGGTCGACTGAACGAACCTCATGTGGAGTCTTTTGTTTCTAGCCAAATACACTATACAGCAGCTCTTTGAACCATAATGGTACACTCTTAAACAATAACATTCAAGATCCCGATGACTGTGTTGGCTTCGATACTTATACTAATCAACAAGGTAATAAAATTTTTTTTGGAAATGCAAAATAAATATTATTCATTAACTGAGATTCTACCCTTCTTAGACTCAACTAAACCTATGAAGCAAAATAAAGCATTTTCATGTAAATGGGAAAATAATGAAACCGAGTGCTTACTTACATATTTGAAAGGAAATAAAGAAAAGGTTCAACAGCTCAAGTGTCGGGGTTTTAAAGCTAAATATGTTAGAGGGGATCTTTGGACCAATGCGTCTTATTTTCTTTCCAAAAATAACCATAACCGCTCTGCCGATCAATGTTCGAATAAATGGAAAAATCTTAAACAGGATTACAATGTATGAAAATTTTTCTTTTAAACTTATGGACAGTGATTAATAATTTTAATAAGATCAATTATTCTCCTTTTTTTTTAGGATGAAAAAAACTTAACGTATAAGTCAGAAATTGAAGAAATTCTTGGTAACCGAATTCTAATGAACACATTTCTAAAGAATATATGAGATATAAATAGTTTGTGTAACAACTGTAAAATATTAGATAATTTATGTAAAATCGGAAATAAAATGCCGAAAAAAAATTTTTTTTTTAAAAAATGTTATATAATAAAAAATCTTTTAAAATTACTTTTTATAATCATTTTTGAATTACGATGACGTAACAATTTGCTTATTGTCAATGAGCGACTAATCTTTAAGAACTAAGCTAAATAAAATGCTTAAACTCGAATCGTACCTAGTGTTCCGAAAGGGTCAAACCCGGGTCATTTGACCCGACTCGTGTTTAAAATCCGAATCGGAGTTTATCATTATTTGACACGAGTCCTATATTCAACCCGACCCGTCGGGTTAGGGTCATACCTTTGCTTGACCCGG